>VZTO01021116.1:0-13042 GCA_013400615.1 Syrrhaptes paradoxus
ATGTTAGTCTTATACAAGACATGAAGCCTGCCCATTTACATATCCTATTCTTATCCAATACATCAAGAACTAATAGTACCTATATGCCTAAACACTGAATATTGCTGGCACATACAAATACTTTATGTTAGTGCTTGTTTTTCTCAACAGACTTACTGCATTAAAGAATACAAAAGGAAACTATTAATGTAATGTATTGATGTTTATCAAGGTAATATATAACTTCCAACATTACTTCTGAATTTGTAGGATCAAATCTCAGAGGACACTGAATTTTAGAGTTCAAAAAAATATTGCTGGCATTTTAGGTTAAGATAATCAAGTGTGATGTTATACTGTGTAAAAGGTTTGAGCTTTATTAAAGAAGTCTCAACCAAGGAAAAAATGTGTCAGTAGTGGCTGACTTCCTCATCTTCTGGGCCTATTTTGGTGGGTTAACCTTGGCTGNCCAATCCGGGTCAGCTGTCCCGGCTCCGCCCCCTCCCAGGATGTGGAGATACTAACTCTGTCTCAGCCTAGACCCCATACACCTGTACAGTGATTATTTTTACTAGCTGATTTACAACCTGTTTTCCTGAGAAAATATGTGTTTTCCTCTCAATAGCTTGTTTATTTTTTTTTTTGGTTGGTTTGGGTTTTTCTTGTATGTTTAATTTTTTTTTTCTTATGTTGAAATGCTAGCTTCTCTCACATTTTTTCCTTTGGCTGGACAATGAGGTTAACATTGGGCAGAAAGAATAATTTTTTTCTCCTTTAACAGTGTATGTTTGAACTTTTGTCTCCTTCAAAACTGTGAAGATTAGAAACCCATGAAAAAACAGCTGTTCTTTTATTTCTGAGTTACAGCGTTTCTTTAACTTTTTTCTGCATTAGCATATTCTGACTTCTTTGCAATGCTCACAATTTTTCGTTGACTGAAATGTTATCCAAAGCATGTTGACTTTGGCTAATGGAAATGTTTTACTGAACAATGTATTTGGTACTACATTAATTCTTTTTCTTTTCTACATAATATGAACTACAAAGCAACTGTAGATAAAAATGTGACATTCTAATTAAAAGTTTAATGTTGGTGACTTATGACCTTACAGCCAAATAGCTCACTCAAGCACAAGTTAGCATAACAACACAAATAACAGATAAGCCATACACCAAATTCCTGGTGTTGGTGTGAATTGGGACTAGCTCCATGACAGTTCACTAAGTTACTCAGGTGTACACCAGTTTAGTTTAAGATTTTAATACCATTTTCTTCCTGTAGTAAGCATGGAATTTGTTATAATAAGAATGAAAAAAACCATATCTAATCCCATAACTTTTTTCTTGATCTATGAGGAAAGAAATTTCTGTACCTTTAAAAAAAATCTTTATATTCTTCTTTGCACATTAATATCCTGTGTTCTGATAAATGGACAGTAAAGATATAACCTATGGGATCTTACCTTTTATTTGGAAAAGAGATTGAATCTACACAATATTAATAGTATAACATTGACACATATAAGTCAAATGAAAAAATATTTTAGACTGTGGAAACAGGTGTGGGAAGTGCCATTAATTAACAACATGTACTTAAATTAACTTCATAGAATCCAATAGCTGACATTAATAATGCACTTTCTGTACTGTATTAAGAATGACAGAAGATTGGATCACTGCAGTTAGGACACCGAGGATGGTTAGAAACTCCTGGATTAGTAATATGTGACTAAAAATCCTTTCTTATGGCTGGAATTAAGAGAGATAAAAATAGCTATCATTGTCTTAATTTGCTATGTGTGTATAGCAATATGTATAATATTGATATTCCTGCATGGTGAAAATTGTACTTATGCAGCTGAAAGCACATTCAGTATTTCATTATATATAACCAGGTTAAAAATTTACCATGAAAATGGTAGTCTAGCAGTAGTACGTCTGTACATTTAAAATTTGTGCAAATTAAGTTAAGCTTTTATCTATTGAGAACAAAACCCATCACTTAGCTTTCCAGCACCATATTTCTTTTACAGTAAAGGCTTACATACAAAACCAAATTTCTTCCTCTGTGGAAATATGTTAATACTTATTATATCACTTCAAATAGTCAAACAATAGAAATGTAGAAGGTATGAACACACAAAGCAAAAGGCTTAATAGAATATTTATTTGTGTTAAATTTAACGATTTGCAACAGAAAAGAGCGGTATACATATTTTTTGAACTTTGTGTCAGCCAATTTCATTGGAATATTTTTTCTTTATATTGTAGGACATCTTTTATAGTATAATTTCTAAATAGCTTTAAATGTACTGAACAAGCTGTCTCAGATATTCTACATATAAATATCTAAATATGTATGCGTGCTTCAGTTTTAGATAAAATTTAGTCGGTTTATTAAAAGATAGGGAAATAGTAGTAATTACACATACTATTAAGCTTCCAGTGTTGATCCAATTCCCCTTTATTTTTTTAAGACTCAGAAAGAATATTAACGTTTAATTTCTACAGCAACTGTCAGAAACCTAAAAATTTACACTCCACATGAGACCTTCCTATATTTAAGTATCATTCTAAATATACGGAGTAAAAAGGTAACATAAAAAAGGATGTAAATGCAACATGGAAGAGGACGAACTATTGTATGAGTCCAAGCCTATTTCCTTTTTTAAATTAATATGGAGGCTAAACAAAATCATTAGAAGGAGACCATAAACTGAAATATAGAGATACTACATGAAAATTAGAACGGATAAGAGCAAACAATGAAAGTCATAAACATAGAAGTTTTTCAGAACTACCACGGACTTTTGCTTCTGGGACCAGCAGATTCTACATATTACCAAGAAGTAAAGAGACTAATGAAGGAAGGTAATGATATTATGATCAATTTTCATGAGTTCTCAGCAGAAAGAAAATATGTGTCTCAAAATTATTCCATTTTAGAGCTAAATATGAAAATATATGTCAGAGCAAAATGACAAATTAAAATAAGTAAGTGTTCCCACATTGTAATGTTCTGCATGTTCAATAAGGGTAATGTAAATGAGTTTTAGCCAAAATACTGATTCTTCATTAACTGGTCATTATATCAGGTATCTGATTGGAAGGAGTAAATAATAACCAATAGCAAATGAGAATAAAGCCTTTTACAAAAGGCTGTGAGGAGATACAAAAGTATTCTTTATTTCTCACTAATTGACTGAGCAAATAGGTGTTGTCATTTGTTTGAGTATGCCACTCAGATGCACTACAAGGAAGTTTGATTATTGTTGGAATTTAAACAAGCAAGAGATCCTGGAGTACGATAAAGCACGGTTTGTCTAAGCATGGGTTATACTTTCAAAAGAAGGTCAATTATTCTCTTTATAAAAAGTTTTCAGTTTTAAAAGTTTTTGAAATTTTCCCCCCTTTTCTTGGTACCTGGTACTAGTCTACTGAATGAACACTTCATTTTTTTCCAACTCTCTCCCTCCGCCCCAATCTCTGGGGAGAAAACCTACATTGCAAACTATACAATCTTACAGAAAAGCAAAGTAGATTAGTGTCAGTGAAGTTTCATGCTGTTTCTGCAGTAGATTGTTTCCCTTAACTAAGTTAACTTCATCAAAGATACTTATGGGAGCTCTTACGATACTGCACTCTGACTGCTACCTGTAATAATAAAAAAAACCCCCACAACAACAAAACCAACAAAAACCAACCAAACAAAAAACCCAGCTTGGGATATTCCAGCTTTCCTAAATGGGGAGACAGAGTCTCACTTCCCTGTTCTCCCTTATCATCTGCAGTCTCAGATTTTCAGCTGTTTGCTGAGAACTGTATAGCCACAGGAGAAGCAGGACCCTCCTCTCTGGTCAGGCTGCAAATGCTATCTGTTTACAAGTGTGAGATAAGAGTTTGATTGTTGGGCTGTGCACACTACCTGAATATTTATTTCTCACCTCCTCTGAGAAATAAGAGCTTGAAAGCTACTAAATGGATTACCTTATCCTAAACAGTTTATCTCTCGAGCCTATGACTGTAAATTTCATTTTTGTCATTTATTGACAAAAGGACTGGAAGAAGCAGTTTATAGACTTTCACTTTTATTGTGTTCATCACAACAAATACTTCCAAAGTTTTTGGAAATATTTATGGAAAGGGAATGCTGAACTGAAAGAATGATTTTACAATCCAGACAGATAATACAACATCAGTTGTTTAGCCTCTTAGAGGAAAATACATTTATCAGTAGTGTGATGGAAAGCTTGAAAATTTTAGCAGATAAACACAAGATGAGGACACAAAAAATCGTGTCTAAAATTAGTATTTGTATGTCTGCATACCAATATTAAAAATACATAATAAAATACATCAAATTTTACTAAATTTTAACTATCTCTTTATATACCTAACTTGCTATTTTTTTGAGAAAAAATTAGGATTCACACATGTTCTTAGAAAGTTAATATAACTCATAAACTGATGAATGATGAATTAATGGATGTTGATCTTTTATAAAATCTGTATGATCGTACAAACTTCTAGGCAATCCAGTGCTCAACAGCAGTGAACATCAAAATCTGACAGAATAAAATTGAGAGGTAGAGTTCAAACAAAAAGGAAAATCCCTTTTTCATATATGTATCTACTTAAGAAGTTTTGGTTCATTGCCCAGCATTTTTTGACAAATTCACAGGCCACGTTTACCATCCACATCTGCTGGAGCAAAAGAACTTCATTGACAGATTTCTAAGTTTCCTTTTAAACTTCTCTACCTACATTCCTAACAAAAAGCAACAAAATTTTTTTTTAAATTATTTTTTCTTTTTAGTTGCTAAGCTTTTTAACTAAAGTTCATTGTTAGAGCTTTGAATGGAAATAAGTTGGGTATTATCTCATGTTCTGCTCTCTAGTGATACTAAAACCAGACACACTGAAATCTCTTTATAGGATTTGATAATAAGCCCACTACTCTCTTTGGGAGGCTTCCCGATCTTTTAAGAGTTTCATGATGATGACATATATAAATTTGTTATGTTTGGAAATTTAAGTTGAATATATTGAAAGAATGGTTCATTCCAAATTCCAAAATCTACATTACATCAATTTGCAACCTGCAGCCTCTTTTTAGAGTTCTTCTGCATCTGTGGTTTAGAAAAGCCTTGCTTTTCTTGGTTGCTGCAAGTTGGCTTAATTGGATTCCTGTTCATGTCCTTTTCTAAATCTCTGCTGCCTATTACACAGATTTATATATGCTCTTCCAATTACAGTACTACCCAGCTGCTGAAAGTTTTATTACACAAAATATTTCTCTGGCGGTTTTGTTGATATGTGCTCCAGAGTATGAACAATTGATAAGGATGCATTCCAAACCAGCTAATTTAGTCCCACCCAAGTAGAAAATTAATTATTTTAGTATATAGAGTATTACTTGTAACCTTATCTGTTTACTTTTCCATATGTTCTCAATAACTGAATTATACATATATTGTAGAACTGTTTATATACTCCTCCTCACATAGCTCTTTCTGGAACTAATATTTTTCTTAATTTGTGTGAAAATAAAATATATATTCACAATTTTTATGAAGATTAATCACTTTGCCAGCAAGACTGTGTATAAAAAAAGAGTTGCTAATATTTAGAAATGGTTACTGAGTAACTCTGTTTCACAAGAAACCTATGGTATGATGTACAATTTGTTTTTCAAACAACTTGTTTTAGTTTGTTTCAGCATGTGAAGACACTTGCTTTGAAGTGAGATAATATCCAAGAGCAGAGACTGTCTGTAATCAAGAGTACAAATACTATTTCATAAGTTGTAGTGCTAAAAGTTTTATAGTATTTCTCTCTCATTTATTCACAGCAAATACATGTCTTTGATTCATTAACATGAACTCTTCATGCTGTGACAGAGCCCTGGCAGTCAGAGCTTTAGATTGCAGTACCCTAGAGCTTTTCCCTGAAGTAAGCACCCAGAGCACATCTACCATTTGAACCTTAAAAAAGTGCTCAGAAACTAGAATCACATGCTCTTTGAAGTTCAAAGCTCAGAATAAGTCCATCAGAAATAAAAAGGCTTTAAAAAGCCTTTTAAATTATTTAAAAATTCCCTTTTTACTGTGTTCTTGAAGGGTGGACATTTTCCTCGAGTTTCATTTTGCATGTCCAGGAATTTTCACTGCCTTTATTGTGAAGACAAACTCCACTGTCTAGGTTTCTTAGGAAAATTATTTCCTTTAGTTGTTCTCAAGGAGTGGCCTGCTGTTGGCTCTACGCGGCAGCCTCCTTGCTATTGCAGCACTCAGCTTTTTGTCTGTCTGTCTCACTCTAGGAAGTTTCTCTAGCTTGAAGTTGCTCCATTTAGTAGGGTAATAAAACTATTTTACTATATTAGGCTAACGTTGATTTCAAACTAAGAGAAAATGAAACAAATATATTTCAATTATTTTGTTTTACATATTAAAAATATTTGAATATACAAGTTATGCTACAAGTTTTATTTAAATTGTTTCTAAATTAATAGATTAAGAAAATGTTATGAATTAATGTGTTCACATGCGAAGAGTTTAAATAAAATGTGTTAAAGAACTAGAATGACTTTTAACTCCAAATTTTGTTATTTAAAAAAATTAATTTTACTTAAAATGTGTTTTACCTCAGTTATAACATTTTATACTGATAATAAATTTTAAGAAAGATATTTTCAAAATTTATCTTCTCTTTGACTCATTGTAATTTCTGCTTACTTTATTATGCTATACTCCTGATGAGACAAATTAAAAAGACTTTGTTGGGAGAGATTATAGTGTAAGTAGGTAAGTAAGTTCAACAGCAGGTGCCATGAATGTGTTTGAGAGTTGAAATTCAGTATTGGTTTTTTTGCTATTCAAGATTTTATTTTCTCTACATATCTTCTGATATAAAACCACAAGACTCTTTAAGAAAGAGCTATTCTGTATCAATACTGCAACATAGAACAAGGCAAAATAGGAAAGCTAAAATACTTGGTATAACTGAATATAATATACCTTAAATGATGAAAATATCCTGAAGATTTGACAAATCATTTTCAGGTAGCAGCAGTCTTGACAGATTTGATTCAACATATGTTGCATAGTTTAACATAGAGATATGAATAATAGAAGAACAATATGTCATAATCACATAATAAAATTTCCTCAAAATAATGTATCTGTAACCAAATATATTAAAATAAAGACATTTGAGGGATGAAGTGCTGAAACTCTGATCCCAAATCTAAAACACACAAGTGAAAACACTAGGAATCTATGATAAAATTTATCATTCTTGATTACAAAATCAAAAGATTTTCCTTAAGCCTTTACCCCCAGCTGTTGCAGCCTTATGAAGTAGAAATAAATATTATATATGAATGACAATGATATTTGAGTGAATGTTTCAAAAAATTGAAACCTATGATGCTCTGATTTAAATACAACTATCTACAAAAGTAGACTGCTGCTCTTGATCATAATTAATTTTTAAAGCAACATTTTCCCCTTCAGTTAGTATTTATTAACACTCTCCTATTACTATTATTTAATTCTGTTTGTAAATATCCTTATTTCTATGAGCTTCAAGCCAGAATTATTGGGGCAAATGATAAGGAAAAACCTTCTGTATTTGTTAAACAATGTCTGTTGTAACAAAGCTTTTTGGAAATGAAACTTTTTTGAAAATTACACTTCAAATGGAAGAGTATTATATTGCTGTGCCATAATGTGGAATCAGGAATTTTCCATTTGTGTTGTTCAGGTTTTTTTCTAGATTACTACACCATATATAGAATCATCTTTTCAGTGACTTTAAAACAAGCTCAACAGGTGAGTAAATGGATTTTTAGAGAGACTGGCATGTGTGCTGAGTAGTTAGTAAGAGTAATAAATACGAACAGAGAGATTTGTGTGCACTACAGTAATAAGTAGCCTGAACTCTGTAATCCATGATTACTCAACAAAGGGTCAGCCATCACACCAAAGCTGCTGATTGAGGTGGTAATCATTTGATTGGTTATCTGGTTGCAAAAGTCTCATGTGTTCTGTTGAAGAACTCTTGTCTTTGACAGACAGGCCTTAGCCCATCTCTGCCGAAACTAAGAGCGCTGCATGCCAGATTCTTCTGGGGTTTTCAATCTCTAAAAATTATCTAGAAATACTACGGGAGCTGGAGACCCACACTGCTGTGGCATATCTGAGTCAGGAACTGAAGGCCTCAGGGGGCTGACTTGAGGTCCTGGGCCATGGGTAGGGTGAGCGGAGCTCTAGGGGCCTGAAAGGGATTCCTGGGATGTGTGCAGGGTGGGGGAGCCCTGAGGACTTTGCAGGCATAGTCATTTTGGAGATACCCTCAGAGCTTGGGCATACAAATTGCCTAAGTTCCAATTTTAGAGCAGTAACTCTTGTCTCTGGTGCTACAGTAGACAGAAAACACAGAACTGGAAAATGAAATAGAAGCATGAAGACTCTTGAGATCTTACAAGTACATTGTTCCTCTGTTTCCTTCTTTCTTGATCATCCTCTCTGGCTTTTCGTTCGTGTCCTTCTAACAAACTTCTCTGCTACTGGATTTTTGAGCTCCTGCCAGTTCTTCGTATGGGAGAATTACTCCATTAAAAAACAATTAGCAATTGATTGTGATGGAGTCAACGGAATTATTGGTGTTGGTCTACTATTTGAAGTAGAAAGGTTTTCCCTCCTTTGACATAATGAACTTTAATTTCCCATTTCATGCTCCATATATGGAGCTTGACAAGGAACAAAAGGTGGAAAATGCTCAGCTTTCTTCAATGGCTGTTATAGATTGCCTAGGCTCACAACCATGTAAACATGTGTTCAAAACTCCTAATAGTTTCTTGATCTTGTCATCATATGTGTTCTGAGATCTCCATTATTAGTGTATTATTTCGTAGAAACTAAACCAATAATAATAACATAATCCTGACATACAGTTAAGTTATGGAGATATGCTTTACACTGTTTCATAAACAAAAGTAGAGCAAACTGGAAGGTAGTGTAAATCAATCATACTTTTGTGCAGTTCTTTAGACAAAAGCTACTGTTACATCCAGTTAGTAATGTCCTGTGGGTATTTTTCCTCATATGTATGGAATCTGTGAAGCTCAGGCTAATTTCCCTATATATCTCTGACATTAGTTCTCCATGATTTAGAGAGCTGCATGTTGGCTGCATGCTAAAATGCACCACAAAAAAAAAAAAAAAAAAGAAAATACAGTAAAATGTAGAAGTATAGAAGTAGCTGGTAAGGGGCCCTTTTCTATCCATCATAAACTGTACTTCTTTGGAAACCTCTGAGATGAAAGCCTGTGATGATTGTGAACTTCAGAAATCTAACATACAATTAGCTGGCTAATAGGTGAAACATCTCAATCTGCTGGAAAAAACAGAAGCAGAACTTTGTGCTAGACCATTAATTCAGGAGACACTTCTAAATCATGTTACTACTTTCTGATTTGAATACCACACATGCAGCATTATTTATTATTTGGAAACTGTTACATAATTAGAGACATGATTATCTCTTGTAATTTGAAGATTTTTTTTCAATCCTAGTGAAAGAATAATTTATTACACATTAAAATTCATAGCCTCATACATTTCCTTACACTTGTACACTTGCAGGAACAAAACTATTATCTGTGAGAAATATCCCCCCCCAAATTCATAAACTCTTAACACAAAAATGTATGCCAGACTGTATTCATTGTCTGATTCAAAGCTGGGCATCAATTCCTTTCCCATATTGGAACCAGAATTAATTTGCCAAATTCCCATTCAGATGAATTAGTTCTGCACAGGATATGATAAGATATCACTTAGATTAATGTGTCTCCAGCACATTACCCATAATGACGGCCAAATTAATTCATTAAAACTTTGACCATCATTAGAAATAATGTCCCAAGAAACATTAATCAAGTAGATACTTCATATCATATTCTATATAACATTGAATGTAAATCTCATGAAGTAACTCTATCTGAATTTTAAAACAATAATTGGTTCACATTATTGCTTAACTGAAAGTAATTCAATATTATTATGTACTTGTACTAATATTTTGCTATATAGAGGTGACTGCCTCTTATACAGGATATAGGTAGGACATACCAAATATGCACTGGTGTAGTAAAACAGATCATAATGCCCTTTAACATTAATAGTTTCTGGATTCTGGATGAAAATATTTGACCCTCCAGGGAACAAACAGAAATAGAGTTCGAAAATGAACTGAAGTACAGATCAATAAACTAATTCAGACTGGCAACAGAAATCAAGATATAATGTACCTCAGTTTGCAGTCTTACAAGAAATATAGGATACATAAATTTAACATTTCTGGATCTGACAGATATTCTGGTGTGCCAGTTACTATGGTCTTATTAATGATTTTAGACCAATCAATAGAACTTGTTTCTCAAGGAATTTATTTAGATGCTTTTTTTTTGCGCTTATTATACCTATAAAAAATGTTGTCTGAGGAAAACCAAATTGATAACTTTTTACATAAACTAAAACTACTTAAAAATGTATGTCAGTTCAAAATGCTATATTAGATTTGCTTATATAATAATATATTTTGTCTTCACATTTTTCATAATTATGTTTTAGCTTAGAGTGAAAGTTTTGATAATTTCCTACCTTTAAGAAGTGTAGCTTCCATCAAAGCTGTTGATCACATCTTTAATTTGGACTAAAGAAATTTTGATACTTGACATGAAAAGCCCTGTGCTTTCATGATGGCTAGAGTTTTGCAACACTTATTTGCATTGTACTGTTACCTACCTATAGGAAGTGCTGACATAAAACTTCCAGTTTCAAGAGCGACTGAACTATAGCTATCTTTCAAAACAAAGATTTGTTTAACAGAACAGCAATGAGATTTGGGCAACTAACATCAGAACTACAAGAATTATTACTCTGTCTGTCCTCTTTTCTCCCGGGCAGATGGCATCTTCATATTTGCAAGAAGAGATTGGATTGTTCATTTTTGAAATCATCACATGCCAGTACTGCAAATTTTGGAAGTGTGAGTGGTGCTTTTGTCATAGTTTTAATAGCCTTCAATAGCCTAACTGCTAGCCCTCTTTGCTGTTCCTATTATGTATGATAAGACATATAGAGTATCAACCCAACGAGTAAACTCAATTAGTATAAAAGAGAAAAACAATTCTTTTATTCTTTAATTCACATTCTATTGGACAAAAGCAATGAAAGGACAGAAGTAGTTCCCCACTTTATATCTAAATAAGGTTCTCATTGTCTGCAAAACTGATATTTATCTCATTTAAATCTAGAGGCCTACAATGAATTTTTATTTTTTGATGGGAGTCCAAGTTCTAATGATCATAATTTGAGGCTTCGAGCAACCTGGTCTAGTGGAGGGTGTCCCTGCCTGCAGCAGGGGCGTTGGAACTCAATGATCTTTAAGGTCCTTTCCAACCCTAGTCATTCTATGATTCTACGATTATATGAACTCTAAAAGAACGAGTTTTGGGAGATACTCTTTTTTCCAAGGTTNTTAAGCAGCTACACTATTAAAGATAAAGGAGTTAATTATAAACAGAAGTACTCATAGTTCTTCAAGGCTTCGAGCAACCTGGTCTAGTGGAGGGTGTCCCTGCCCGCAGCAGGGGTTTGGAACTTGATGACCTTTAAGGTCCTTTTCAACCCAAACCATTCTATGATTTCTTTCTCATTACTCCTTTTTCCTTCCCATTTCTCTTAAGTCACAAGCTCTTCCTCGTCTCATCCAATGAAAGAAAAAATTATCTTTAAGGTCCTTTCCAACCCTAGTCATTCTATGATTCTATGATCATATGATCTCTAAAAGAACCAGTTTTTGGAGATACTCTTTTTTCCAAGGTTTAAAAAAAAAAAAAAGGTTCTGAAAAATATCTAAATTGTGAGGTCAAAGATACTATTTTAGGTAAAAACAAATTGAACATACCAAGAAAAAAGCTTAATTTTCCAGGAGCATTGAACTAACAATACAATCCAAGTATTGGAACCAGCACATGACACAACCTTTATGGAAGTTATTTATATTTCTTTCTTAGTTTCAGATTAATCAGGAAGCTCTTCAGTCAATTCAACATTACCTTTTAAAGCAAGGTGAAAATTTCAGCTATTTCAACTACAGTCTGTTTTAATTTTTACAAGAGGCATGATCAGTTTTTTTGGTCCACCCAGCAACTTTGCTGAACTGCATATCACACTAGGTACATCAGGTAACTGCCCTGTCATTCTACTGACAATACGCTATTTTATAGCAGCCAAATAATAGAAATAAAGCTTTTAAAGTGATTTTTCTGCACAGCTTTCTTAAGCAGTTAATCTTCATTCTGAAACAAAATAAAAATGGGTGGTGAATTTTTGGAAAGCTACTTTGAGGCTTGAGTTAGCCACTATCAACTGTATAGTAAATACATACAGATCTAGGTTATGATTATTCTGGAGAATCAGATACTTTCTCCTCTGAGCTTTGACTTGGAAAGGCCTTTCTTGGAAATACATTTGCTAATCTGAGGCATTTTAAATATCAAACACACAATCTAACAGGACAGCTTTTTAAAGCCATTCAATAGTATTACATGGAGTTATAGGACATTTAAAGTCTCAGAATTAGTTTTAAAATCCTGTAGATAATGTATCACTTTTCATTAGTTTCTACTGATAACAATTAGTAGTTGAAATTTTTAAAAAGCATAAAATAATTTAATTTTTTTAAGGAATGCAATGAATGGTTTGAAGAATTTAAACAACCATAATTTTGAAGGAAATCTTAGTGACTGGATGGATTTACAGATAAAATAATCTTAATGCAACATTTTATTATGTATAAATACATAATATGTATATCATTGCTGAACTACTATACCCAGAGTTGTGTTGTCATAATAGAAGCTGGAGAAGATGGTCTCCAGAGGTCCCTTCCAACCTGAACTGTTCCGTGATTCTGTGATATTAAGGACACTTAAAAACACTGAATGCAAGAAGCACTAGATTTTTTTGTGTTAAGCTTCTTCAAGAGATGA
>VZTO01021116.1:13369-23521 GCA_013400615.1 Syrrhaptes paradoxus
AATTTAAACGACCATAATTTTGAAGGAAATCTTAGTGACTGGATGGATTTACAGATAAAATAATCTTAATGCAACATTTTATTATGTATAAATACATAATATGTATATCATTGCTGAAATACTATACTCAGAGTTGTGTTGTCATAATAGAGTTAATAGCATAATCAAGTTAAAAATTAAGTAGTAACCCAATGTATCTGACACTCTGTAAAAANCGTGATTCTGTGATATTAAGGACACTTAAAAACACTGAATGCAAGAAGCACTAGATTTTTTTGTTCATGTTGTTAATAAGCATCCATGACAGTGGGTCACTCACTGAGGACAGTGGGTATTAATAGTTTCTCAGTTATACTTTCATCTTTGCTTAACAATCAATAAAGAATTAATGTTCCAAAAATAGTAATCCTTGTCCTAAACCTGTCATTTTGATCAAGAGTGCTAACGTACAGCAGTGTGGGGTGACATGGGGGGAGAAGGGAGAGGAAAGGTTTTAGAGTATGTTAAGGTCTAAATTTGATTCAATGTATCCTTTTCAGGTTCTTTTTTCATTCTGCATGTCGGAATGAACACAGTTTTGAAAGTCATTTCATCAGGTCTTATCACAGGGTTTATCTGGTATCAGCTATTAAAAGGATAATTTCTAAATTAGATGTTGGAGATGCCATTGCAGTCTATTTGACTATCTAACCTTCTTTTACTCAGAAAAGGAAACAAACATCAAACATGTTCTGATCGCTTATTTTAATGTAATATCATTAACTTACAGCATAATCAAGTTAAAAATTATGTAGTAACCAAATGTATCTGACACTCTGTAAAAAGATAAAAATTATATTCACTGTCATAAACATATATCAACATTTGTCATATATCAACATATGTCAAGCTATTTGATAGTGACTATTATCAAAGAAACTCATATTAAAGACATCATGGAGATATCCTGGAAAGAATTCAAGTTAGACATTTTCCACCTGAATGTGCAGAAAAAAAAAACTAATCGCTTAGATAGTTGTAGAATAAAAAGCCATGTACCATTTTTTTGCTATAAAATTCCACCAGTAAATGAAGGAATGAAATGTATTCAATTATTTCCTTATACTAAATGAAATATAGTTTCATTACGTATCATATATCAAATAACAGACAAAATTTCCACTACTTCCTTTCAGACTTGCATAAAAATATTTTTTTTTAAAAATCCTTTGGTCTTACTGGCATAATTAAGCTTCTCATTCTTGAAGTTTGGTTGTAATTATAAAAGACAAGACTGGCTAATATCCAGAGTCATCTCAATAATAGCGATGACAGGCAAATTCATGCTGTCATTGTAATATATGTTAGCCAACTACACTGTTACACATTCACCAAGCTTTTAGAGTCAGTAGGCACAACTTCAAACATAGTTTCAAATGCTGAAAGTTTGGGTGCCATTCAATATCTGACTAGTCAAAACACTAATGTGTCTGATAAATATTTTGAATTACTTCTCAATTAAAAACATGTATTTAAATTATTTAAAAATAAATACTAAATCTTCAGTGTTTAACTTTTATTTCTCTAGCTTTGCAGAACAGTAGAGATGGGTTACCTATATTCCGTGGTCCTTGAGCAATCTAAAATAAATCATTATATGAAATCTATATATCTAAAGCATAAATGTAGAAGACAAAGCCAAAGATGCAGAACATGTTAGAGGACAAAGTCCCTCTTCTATTTAGTTCTTGAATGTAATTTGTGAACGCTGCCAATAACAGTTATAATCCAGCTGAGAGATGCTTTACATTCTAAGGTTATACTTTGTAAAAGGTGACAAGATAATATAAGCTATGTGAAAGACTAGACAAACTGCTTTCATTTCTTCCACTACACTTTAATAAGTGTAATAGCCTTCAGTTCTTCCATTTAGACATGAAGTCAACAGATACATGACCACCTCCAATGCAATAATTCTAAAGAGCACAGATCTATATGGTAACCACTGACTAACAGGGAGAGAAATAACTGTTAGTCTCTGAAAGCATGTGTAGACGTGACTTTGACTTTAATCATGGACCTGGTTTGAAGAACTTAACGAACCTGGCAAAGAATTTCAGTTCTAATAAGTTTCAAATGTCCATAACTTTTCTTAAGGCCAGTTTTGGCTCTAACTTGACACTGCAAGAATATAAAAGCATTATTGCACCATCTGTGAGTTACTTTGACATAAAGTATTTTAGTGAGGAAAATAGAAGTAAATTTCAGAAATCAAACCCCAGTCTGAAGTCTGACTCAAAGAATCTATGGTATTAGTAATTGACAATGAATTTCAGAAGGAAAACAAGGACTTGGGCAGATGGTTCTTTTTACTTCTCCTTTCAGGGAACTGCACTGATCTTTTAAGAGAGCTTTGATCTCTGCTACATTCACATTAAGATAAAGGAGTGAAACAAGAAAGCTGCATTTCTACTTGGTACTGAATAAAAAAGTTAGCTGACCTTACGTTCCATTAA
The DNA here is from genome assembly GCA_013400615.1 of Syrrhaptes paradoxus. Classification (NCBI taxonomy): domain Eukaryota; kingdom Metazoa; phylum Chordata; class Aves; order Pterocliformes; family Pteroclidae; genus Syrrhaptes; species Syrrhaptes paradoxus. The sequence continues at coordinate 15,865 of VZTO01021116.1, forward strand.
AAGTGTAGCAGTACACCCTGGTTTTAGACTAAGCAGCTCATGCATTATAACACAGTTGTAGAAAACTTTTTTTATGTTGTGGAGTTTTGCTACATTAATCATTTTTTTCCTGTTCACAGGTCAGTATATTTACTTTGCAAGGAAGGCCAAACATAAGAAATATTTTCTGATTTTTTTTTACTATTTCATCTTCTCTGTCTTTTCTGACCATGTTGAGGAGCATCATGCCTGTCTGAGGCTATTGCAGGTATTAAGCAATTATAATACTTTGAATTATTAATAAGAATCCTGTAATATTTTGAAATTTCATCATATTGTACAAAATGAAGTTAACATTCATATTAAGCAAAAGCTGCAACTCCAGTAGCTGAGTACCCTAATTTCCACTGTGCTGTGTTGTATTGTACCACAATTTATGTGATGTTATTATTGTTTAATTTAATTTAATTTTATTTTATTTTATTTTATTTTATTTTATTATTTTTTCTTTTATTTTATTATTTTTTATTCTGGTTTTGTTGTTGTTGTTTTGTTTTGTTTTGTTTATTTTATTTACTTCATGGCCTACTTCCAGAATAAACTCTTATTATTTTTTGTACCTTACATATGAGAGAGATTGTCAAGGTGATAGTACTAAGTGTAATGTAACTGTAGATCTTTGATAGATACAACAGTACATGCATATGTATCTCATGCACACAAGATGTGAAATATTTTTCCTTAAGGCTATATATTTCTCCTGTGTTACCTGTGGTTCCAACTGAAGTTGTTAAGAGAAAACATATGATCTTTTCATGGTTTCCTGATAATTTAAAACAATGATAGGTGAAGATTCCAAAAAGGACATGTAATGGGTTGGGGGACAGACAATAACTATACTAACTGGAAAGAATATGGCTGGTGAAGGCTGACTTTTCTTATTCCTGTCGGTGCATGACTTATGAATGAGAACTATTGTTACACTTAGCTTGACATGAGTGAAAACAGAACAAACCTGTCTTGAGTCAAATATTTGTTAGCAAAGCTAATCAATCTAATCAAAATGTAATGAGCAGTTATCAGCAGTTGAGTTACAATAACACTCATAACCCAGACTAACACAGAAAAGAGGTAAGAGCAGCCTTAAAATTATTAAACCAGGCACTTTACTAACATCTATCCCTTTTCCTGGGTGTTATGCTCACCCCTTGGGCATCCACCCCTCTGGGTGCTCAGGTGGACAGCTTCACTCTCCCTCAGGAGGGGAATTACAAGATTTCAGCATCCTCAGGGCTTCAAGGAGAGGAGTCTGATGCTCACGGAGGAATTTTCTTCCTCCTCAGCCTTGGGCCCATTTAGGTTTATTTCCATACATTTCCTCAGCATGGCCCACAGCACTGATGGTATTGCACAGCCTCGGTGAGCCCGGGGAGACAAGAGTCACCCATCCCCAGGCAGCCGGGGCAGTCGGCACCACCCAGAACAGGCCCCGTCCCCAGGTCCCAGGCCTGGCACCCCCAGGGGGTTTCTGATAGTGGGGGCAAAATTATATTTACTGGGCAGCAGTGTTATTCCCATAGGATGGTAGGACATAACGAAAGGCATTCAAACAAAAGCTGGATCTTATTTAAAGAAATACAGTAATTTCTTGGCTGTATGCTCAATACACTTTTTTTTTTCTCTTTGTTTCGAATTTTGAGAAGGAAAGTAACACAGCAAGTAATTGATTCTTTAGCAGTCTTGAACTGCCACAGAGATGAACTGCTGCATCTAGTTTCAGCAGCCCCTCCTCAAAGACTGACCAAACACAGAAAACAAAATCTTATCCAAATGGTAAAATTACAGTTGCTGTTAATCATAATAAGCACACACGGCAGCACAGTACAGAATAAGAATGACCAGTTCTAAAGCCTGTTCCTCTCCAGTTTGGATCTGGGTTGGTCAAGTTGGTAGTGGGTGTTTTTAGCCCAAGGACCTCAGGTTTCATCCTGAGCCAGCACTTTCAAGGCTTCTGCTAAAATCATGTAATTGTTCATTGAACAAATGAATATTGAATCATGTTCATATGAGATTCTTGAGGAGATGACTGCTTGATAAGTTTTCCCATATGTGGTTTCTTGACAACTGCAGCATATTTTAGTCCTGCATGGCATAGATGTTATAGGAACATCAGAAATCAACATTATTTAGGAATTGTAAAAAACGTACAAAATATACTTCCATTTATATTTAATAGTATCTATTTAATTACAGCTGTGTTATGTATAAAGCTTTTATCTGATTCTTTTCAGTTTATAACGAGACTCAGGTAATGTCAACATAAACACTTGAGATAAGGTAAAGCATAGATCATTTTGACAATGGTTCTAAAGGCAGCTCAAAGCGTTTAACAAAGCAAAATTAGAATTCCCCGAGGAAACAGTCTCTTAGTAAAAGGTAAATATTGCAGATGAACTTAAGAGCCTTTGGTGGAAACGATCATGGCACTCCAGCATTGTTTCAAAATGGCAATTAAGAGAACCAAATTAAAGCTCCATTTCAAGAGTAGTGTGGTGGGTTAACCTTGGCTGGACGTCAGGTGCCCATCAAGCCGTTCCATCACTCCCCTTAGCAGGACAAGGGAGAAGAAAATAGTTTTTCAGGCCTAATTTTAATACCTGAAATATTGGCATCTGTGTCTAAGCTAATAATCTGAACTACATTTTCAGTCAATGAATAAAACCAGGCACTGTTGAAATATATTTAATCTGATTTATTTTAAATGTATGCTTTAGGATGCTTGTTCTGCTAGTAATCTGTTAATTTTTTTAAAAAGGTCATTTGACATGAGATACATAGTAACAAGTTATTCCTTACATTGCAGTAACAGAGTAATGCCATAAATACAAGGTAAGCTTTAATTATGCTTCAAGCTGACAGAAAGGCCACTCTTAAAAGGGCTTTTTCAACCACCATGACATCAAGCTTTTGAGATGCACTCTGTCATTTCATGTTTTTTAACCTTCAACATTTCTTTTTCACTTCTCTGTATGAATTTCTTCTCCAACAAATGCATCACATTAGTATTTTCATTTTAATTATTATGTTTCTTGAAAGAAAGTATGTTTTAATTTGTAAATTATTTGCAAGGAGCCTTTTCCAATAAAAACCTTAACAGCCTTTTTGGCAAGAGTTTGTACAATTTTCCATTTTCTTTAAAATTATTATGTAGAAGATGAATACTCCATAAAGCCTTCATATGCACTCTAACATTTTAAATGTAATGTGTTTTGATTTGTTGATCATTTTCTTTTTTATCCTCAGAGTTTGTAAGAGCTATGGAAGCAGGGTACACGTGCACCCATTAAAACAAAGAACACTGAAAAGGTCAAAGTGGCACTAAGCTGTTCACTTTTTACACAGTATTTGTTGAATTAAAAATCTCATTCTTGCAGTAATGGGTATTGCTGGAGGAAAAGGTGCACAAGTAACACAATCGGAAAAATTTGAATCCTCATGAGGTCTAGTTAGTACGGTTTCAAACAAAAGCAATAGCACTGCTAGTGACTTAAACTTTATTTTATGTTGTTTCCTAAGAAAATCCTATTTGTATTTCAGTAAAATTGATTTACATTATAATAACAAAACACAAACACAAAAGAAGTAGTTGTAAAAAATCTTCCTTACAAATATAGAACATTAGATTTCATAACTGAGTGGTAATTCTATTTTGATGTATTTGGTCAAACATCATGTTTCTAAAACATTCCTGAATATTCATGTTCATTTACATGATTTTATACTTTACATACTGAAATAATGTAGCGTGTTTCCTTCCCTTATATAACAAAGATAAAATAGGTCTTTCCATGCATTTTTCAATTATTTGGATTTACCAGTACCTAGGGGGAAATTTATGTAATAGTAGTAGGATAGGAGAATTCCTGGTTCTAGGAACAGCAGATCTTTCTAGACTTAATATTGACTTCTCAAGAGGTAAGGAAAGCTCAATCCTTTTTTTTTTCTTTACTATTATTCCTGTATATGCTTCAGTTCCACAGAGGCAGAGAGACTCTATTCCTAAATAATTTTGATGGGCTGTCAGTTGACAGAGATGGAATTCAAATTATCGCTATCAGTGGCCCAGGTTTTATATGAAGAATATTCAGTTAATTCTATTTAGCAGTATTTCAGCTGCAATGCATTTTGCTCTGGCCTAAAGCCAAGGAAAATTTAAACATATGGGCAAATTAATCAGAACATTTCAAAATCTGCCACTTTTGAATCGTAATACCGGTGGATCTGACTGACCAATTTTTTTCTGACTTATAGCTATACTTTGCACTATGCTATTAAAACAGAACTGTAGCAACACTTTACTTTTTTACCTGCCAAGGTTCTAATGAGACATTAATTTCAGAAAACATTTTAGTACATTTTTCAAAATAGAAGATGCAATTTGAAAAAACAGACATTTGTTAAACAGTAAGCTACCACAGAAAAGTGCAATATACCCAAATTCAAAGTATGAGAACAATTTTGTTATTAATAAATAAACAAGCTGTCCTCTTTGCCAGTAGTTCCACTCAGCATCATTAGACCATTTTAATGTAGCTGCATAGAAGTGTCAGGCCCTTAAAGTTTTTGTTCACGAACATACAGAACCTCAAATCACGCAGAAAAATTGAAGGTGTGAAAATTTCTGAATCTCAGCAAGCCTTTGACAAAAAAAAAAAAATCAAAACCAAAGCGGAAAACCCATGTCTAACATTCGATTTTGACCTTGGTGTGGACAGTAATATCATTAATAGTTTACCTCTGGTCTGCTCACAATGGGATGTTATAATGGGTCACAGCCTTGGCCTCTGACATTCCAATTCAGCTTTCTGAAATGACAGTGCAATCCCATGTGGAGATACATTAAAAGTCTGTAGAAGATTTTGCTAGTTATAAAAGCTACAGGATAATTTCCCCTACAAGTAACAGTTGTTCGCCACCCGCTGATTTCAGTCTTACAGTAATCACCATACCAACAGATTGCTAATCATTTCAGAATATCAGAGGCTATGCAGAAAGAGATGGGGATTGCTAAGAAACTTGTAGCCAACAAAGGGGAGAAAAAGGAATTTCAAATTACATTGTGTACAGTGGAATTTTCACAAATACTAATTGGATGCTTTTTTTACAGATTATTGCTACTCCTTCCAGTTCAATATTGTAAAAGTGTCCTAGCAATAAACGAAGGTGTGCTTATTAGACTCCTCTGGAGAGCTGTTGGCTGATGTGCTGTTGCAAATTTTTTATGTGCTTATCAAGTATCTACTAAAACTTGATATTTTATTAAAACTGTTACAGGAAGTTTGCAACCTGAGAAGCCATTTAACAACTTGCAAAATGGAAGAGAAACACTGGCAAGGTTGAGAAATCCCTTTTATCCCAGGTGAACATGAAAGAAAGCAAGGTAAATTCTCAACAGTAGTGGCTTGTCCAGAGAGCAAGGTGTTCTAAAACAGCCTAGCCTTAGGCTACGGCTTTGGCACCAGCACTGCACCTGCTGCAGAAAGATCTGTGTCAGATCGCTCTCCCACTGCTAACATTAAAGATTTTGGAGGGCTGTTAAAGGTTACCCATGCCCAGTTCTAAGGTTTAACAGTGCTGATGGGAAACAGATTGGTTCAAACTCACAGTTCACTCTGGGACTGAAGTATAAAGGCTATGAAATGCAAACAAATAATCTATCTGTTTAACAGGCAGCCATGGGAAGTAACCATAGTGCATTTTATGAATGATAACCAATAGGGGAAATATTAAGAAATCACAAGAAGGGTTCACAAGGTGATGTAGCTCAAATTGAAGTCACATAACATCGCTGTGAGCCTGTATGTGTTTTCACATACATGCACTTGCTATGTTTTAAAAAATAGGTCTGGTTTGTGAGTGGTGACACCTACAGCCCATATATTCAGAATCACTTTTCTGCAAATCTTTTTTTTCCTTGATCCAACAAAGCTGACTTGTGTTTCTTCACAGCTTTGGAATAAGACCTTACAAACATCATTTACTATGAGACAGGATGGTGTGTTAAACCAGAATATTTTATTTAAACTTCTGTCCAAACAAATGTGTGAGCAGCATATACAAATTGCTACTACCAGACAGTTTTCCTAGGTTTGCCTACTTACTGTGCAATGACTTCTCAGTGCATCTATGTCCTTTCCATTTTTCCAACACAATTCAAAATCTTAAAGGGCAAGACAGTCTCAATTCAGTTTTTAAACCAAAATATAAGTTACATCTACATTAAAAATACCAAAATATACAGTACAATTTAGGAGTACTGCGGAAACATTTTTGACATCTTGTTTAGCTTGTAATTAGCAAATAATTCTCCAGTTTTATTTCATTACAAGACAGATTTTTTTTTAAGTCTACATGGTATTTCATCATTTATTTCAGAATTCACAACTAATATCAATTAGCTGACTAACTTTAAGTATATTAGATTGAATTACATGCTATAAAATCAATAGCTAGAGTCACTAAACTTATTTAATATCCACTATGAGAATTCATTATACGACATCAATGGTGCTTATTCATTATGAGTATTGGAGTACTGGAAAACAGCCTGAAAGCCCTGCTAACATTAAGACCTGACCCAAAGTTATTCTAATTTTTCTGATATCAAGATATTAGAATAATGTATCAACAAGCATTTACCAAGTATTGTATAGTCTGTTAGTATCACTTGCTGCTTAACTTAATTTAACTAAAGAATCCTTTCTGATTAGAAAGGACAAAAATGTAAAAGGAGTGAGGTTCCTATGAGATTCAATTTTGCCTTCTAATCCACGGGGCTGAATTGTGATTCTGAATCTTCTGGATACAGGAATGCAAGTCTAAGATGGAAATGTAGGTGATCTAGACAGGCTTTTAGAATGTTAATCTAAAAAATGCTGATAGATTTCCGTATATAATTTTTTTCCCAAAAATCACCCATTAATTACTCTCACTAGCGTGTTTGAATTTAAGTTTAAATTTTTTTAGAAAACTATGTATTTCCTTTTGGTTTTACATTTTTTTCCACTGTTTCTACTCATTTAATTTCCATAGGTAGTTTAAAGGGTTATACAAAGCTAGTGGAACTGACAATGAAATGCACAAGAAAGTTGTAATTAATATTTTTGCAACAGAGTGCCTGTGCAAAGACAAAGCTTGTGTTTGTAATCATTTATGCTCACAGATTCACAAAGCATCACTATAGCTGTGACAGGTTTAATCTAACAAAAGAAGTGTAAAATCAAGAGAGGCTGAGATCTTTTTTTCCAGCAAAAAATCCACAGAAAGCACTGTTTTCGGCTGTGAAGCAGGAATGTAAAATACCATCTCTTTCCCAAAGAACACTCAGTTTGAATGAAACACGTTTTCTCTCTGAAATCAGGTGACAACTGCTGCCACACTGGGATGACCATTCTTACAGATTAATATGTCCAATCTGAAAATACTAAAGAAAAGCCTTGCAACATCTTCCCCTATGATATGCTTTTTCAACTTTCTGATCAAATCAAGTTCAAGCTTTGAATATATGAGGAGCAGCTACGAAAAAATAATTCTAATACTACTACTACTAATAATAACACCAAACAAACCACCAAACAAAGGGAATTAATAAGAGATCATTAAAATCAGTAAACAACCC
>VZTO01021117.1:1827-22869 GCA_013400615.1 Syrrhaptes paradoxus
CGTGCTACAGAGGATTGAAGTATATAGTTACTAGCCCTGATATAGCCCACTTAGCACTTCTCTGTCCTTGCAATAAACCAGATCTGGAAAAGGTTTATATTTCCTTAATATTTTCCGGGCTCAAATTTCTTGTACATTCAAAATTGCTTCCAATCAGCATTGAATTAGCAGAGGATTCCACAGAATCCAGACTACTACAGAGGATGTGGGTAGGGGAGAGGGAACACAGCCAGAGTTCATGTCCCACTGATTCCCAGCTGTTGAAACAGTCATTTCAGTTGACTGACAGCTGGCTGCTGCAGTTTATACAGCGAATAGCCCAATATCCTCATGTGACAAGACTTAGGAGCACAAAGTCAACTTTAAAGCCCCTTTTCCATCTGCCCTTTGGACTTGTGTGGGATTGAACTGCTTCAGAGAAAGTCTCTAGGACTGCTTTCTTCCATCTACCCTGATTTAGGAACAGAAACATGGAAATACATAAAAGATAACACCAAGGAAGACATACAAGAAAGGAAGACATACAAGCAGAGCTTGTACGCAGTAAAGGGACTTCACTGCAGCCTAGAATCTGTATGTAAGACTCTGGAATTCACTCACCCCATCCTGGCTGTCCCATGGATCACATTAACAGCCGTTTGTTTTGATCTTAACATCCCCAACCCACCCAAGGAAGCTCAGTCTAACTCTTACACACAGACAAAATTTCTGTGTTGTTAACAGCCATACTGATGCCTCAACCTCCACTGGAGCTGAAGCAGAGGAGATGGAAGAACAACAGTAGCTCCACATTTTTCCCCACACTTCTGTCCTACACCCACAGGTTGAATTACTCCCTGGTGTGAGTTAGAGTTTTTCAAGTAACCCTTCAAGACTCAAAATGTTATTACACTAGCAAGGGTGGCCAGAACGCAGGGAAGTCCTTCCCTCCACAGGGTCATTTAGGAACAGAACAGAAAAGGTTCCATGCAACTGGTAAAAAATGAGGTAAAGAGCATTGTTTTACACTGTGAAAAAGATTTGCTCAGTTGTTCAGGTGCAGTAGCTTCAGGGTTTCATTTTGTCACCTTTAGCCAGCACCGCAGAAATTCAACAGAGAGTATCTATTTACTTAATTTGGGACAATTGACTGGCTGAAATACTAAACTGCAGATCCTCAGAGAGCTTGAACTGCTCCAGAAGTTCCTTGTGGTAATTTGCTGTCACAGCTCTTACTGGGGAAGAGCTCAGAGTTTTACCTAATTCCTATTCAGGCAAAATGATCTCCAAAAAAAAAAAAAAATCATTACATAAAAAAAAAGTGCAAAGTTAGATGTGATGCCATATGCTTCTCCAAAAGGATTTAAGAATACATGAAGAAAACATAATACAATTATACTTTTCTTTTCTTCCTCGATTGTTACAACTTGGCTTGAATTTCAGTCATATCCTCAAGCATGTTCTTGATATCTTGGTCCTTTCTAAATGTTAAAAAAACTGCTCAACCCACAGGCTAATCCCACACTTAGAAAGAACTGATTTTCAACTGCCATGTCCTTGGCTGTAGACTTTCTGAATCCACTGAGTGAAAAGGCTGCTGCATTAATAACTTCTTTCCAATAACTGTGCAGTTCTTGAAAGACCCCATTTTTCAAGCTCAATTTCACACAAAAAAAAAATTGCTTGAAACAAAGCATTACGTGCCAGTGCTCTGTGATCTTCGATTTAATAGAAAATGGCTTTGAACTATTTGTTAAAGTTATAAAAATTAGTGATAGAATTCACAGGTTTTTTTAAAAAAAATAATAATTCTAGAGCAGCTGCTCCATCCTGGCAGGTTGATTTTCTGCTTTAGTAACTCTTATTAACGAGTTCCTTTTCTGCCCACAGCTCACTCGAAAGGCAAGGAACTCTCTGCAGCCTGGAAAACATCACATTTATCTTTAGCAATTTGATAGAATTGTCCACATCCAAAGTACTGTAGAAACACCATCCCACCCGTCTGGACAAGAGCCTTGGGAAGTAAATATTATGCAGATACAGATATTACACAAATAGATAGAGGGAGGTAAGCTGGTCAGAGCCACAATAATAAAACCATAACACAAAATTCCTGGATCAGTCCAAACCTCAAGCTTCTTACCTCTCTTGCACACCCTGGGATTCCCCTCCAATTTAAAGTGAGACAGCACCCAAAACACCATCGTCTGCACTCTGCCATGACAGATTCCTGCCAGGAGTCTGCATTAGACAACTAGCTCTGTCCACAGCATGCGGGTTTGTAAAATGCATCAACACTAAGCCAGGCAGGGCAAGAACACTGAAGTGTAATATGGTTTTATTCTTTATTTCCCGAGGTCCAGAGAAATCAACCCCACTCCTCTGGTCTCTGCTGTGTGGAGTTTTACAGAATTACCTTTCTGTTCTCTAGACACGTTCCCTAGCATTTCAGCAGAAGCATTCGTAACTACGCATAATAACACAATACAGAAAATCAAAAGGCAACTTTAAAACAGTTCACCCTGAAAACTGTTTGGCAGGTATTCCTATACCAGAATGGCTTACTCACATCTTCTAACCCTCCTGCCCATGGGAACTATTTATTCAGTCCTGAACAGTGATTCACTCCTCAAATTGGTTTCAGTGTATTTTTTTTTTTAATTCAGTGGATTTGTTGCCACACTCGCCCTTTTCTCACTAACAAATGCCAGAATCACGTTACCGGTATGAAGATGTTGTTACCATATTATTAAAATTTACTAAGCCAGTATTAAAAATAGTAATAAAAACATTTGCTCTTTATGAACAAAGTAACAGAACTTGGTATAGAGTTGCACAGTTACATTAGAAACAGTAAGAATTTGGCTACCTCACCACCTCTATACACAATTGATACCTTAACGATCTAATTTCTTTACAAGTCCATAGGGGACATTATCAGCCAGACTAAAAGTATTTCCATCGATATATTGAAGTAGTAAGTATACTGGGCATCTTAAATTACCAAAACTAATTCCACCCATATGTCTTGTTATGAGTTGTGGACAAATTTAAGCACACTTTGTGGCATTTTGTTGGAACACATTCCATCCTTCTAATTTGCATACTTCCAGTTTTAAGTGGCTCTGACAAAAAGGGTTGGTAGGAAAGGTCACACCCCTACTGAGCATCTATTTTCAATCCTCTGATCTAATCACAGTGAGCTGCTGTCAACTATCCGGACATCCCATCCAAATGATTGCTACCTGACTGACACTTGCCAATTCCTTCTGAGCTACACAATTAATTTGATATCAGTGACTGTTAATCAAAACAGAAAATTGTCTGCATAGCCTTCTTTAATCGATGATCTTAAAAATACAGACATAACAAACAGTTTGCAGAAATGCAAGTCAGGGAATTGAGGTTTTTTTAAAGTAACTTTGTTTATGATCTTGCAGAAGGAGATGAACCGCATGGGAATCAAACCTAGGAATCTTAATCCAGGGCTGCCACTGGAGTTATTCACTTCCCTCAATTCAGCTCAGTGTAATCCATGCTTTCCTAATCTCTTTTTGATGTTTCTTCCTCTGCGGGTAAATTCTACTCTCCCTTTCAGAAAATGAAGATAGAAAGTGTCTGCTAACACTTTATAGCATTCTGCAGAATTTTTCCAGAAAGAAATTGTTTCTATTTAGAAAAAAAAGACAAATACAGAAAAAAGCCTTCTGTTTTTCCATTTTGGCCATGGTCCAAGCGATCTGATGAGTCTCTTTACAACTGGATCAAAACCAAAAGCCCCACAAACTCTACATTCCAAAGGGAGTAATTTTTTTCCAGCTTTTATTGTGAGACTCCTCCCCTTCAAAACATTTCTTTCTCTCTCTCTTCAGAAAAGCTATTGCTCTGACCAGAGGAAGAAGTACCCATCAGTTGTAGCAATAATAAAAGCTATTATCCAGCTTGATTGTATTTAAAGGAGGAAGCAGATTTTCCCATTTGTCCATTCTGATGGGTATGAAAGGTCAATACCATGGTTTATCAATATCTTCACTGGCTCTCTGACAGAAAACAATCCAGCAACATTTCTGTTTAGTACAGAAGAATTAATTCTGCTGAGCTACACTGTCTACATTCCCTCATGTAGGAAAGATGCTCTCTTCTCTTGACATTATTAATATCATATCACTTACCAGTGCTTCCGTGGCCGGCACTTTTCCCATTACAGACCACAGGCTATCTGTTCCACTTAGTGCCTGATCCCAAGAAGTGCTGAGAGCTTAATTTTTATTATTCTGAATTCAGATTAGAACCTTCAGTCTTAGCACTATCACTGTAGGGATTCTTTCACAATAGACAGAGAGTATCTTCTGTATTATTTAAGAGATAAGATGGCCTCCTACAGTGCTGAAAGCAAGGCAGATCTACACCGTTCTGGTATGGCTGGCATGTCTTGCATTTTACTGTGATGCCTCAAATCCAAAGTCAGACCTATTATGTGACCTTCTCCAAGCAAAGCTTTGGAAGAGCCAAGGCACTTACATGAGCCCTTACAAGAAACAGCAAAGAAGAAGGAAGCTGAGTCTCTTCTTGATTATTTGTGAGTGAAGCCTATTGCTAAGAAGCATTATAATATTGTACAAAATAACAGCAGCAAACTGAGAAGAAAAAAAAAATCTTTCTTTCCCTGTAAACTGCTGATAAGCAACATTTCACCACAGTGCATAAGCAGATCCAACAGCACCTTAGAAAGAGATCGGGAGTTAACTCTGATAGACTTGGAGTCCTGGCCAAAACTACATAAAGGAAAACAACACAAATCAAGCTCCAAGCCTGACATTACATCCATCTCTCTGATGACTCTTTCCTCTGCCAATTTCAACTGGAGAACATACTTTAGCTCCAATCTTTGATTTGCACAGTGCTGTGTGCTTTTTCAGCACAAACACCTCCTGAAATCACTGCATTCACTGTCAAGGACAGCAATGATCACGGATTTCTTTTATTTCAGAAAGATGTTGCAGGGAAACTGGTGTTTTTAAAGATGCCTTTGAATCTGTGAAAAGCCAAAAAAATAAGACTATTTTATTGTAAACATTTCAGAGCCTTTTACAATAACTGTAATGTAAGTAAAATGCCAGACTGTAAAATCATTGTCCAGTGCAGTCACCAGGTTTACTGGTGATGCATCTTATGGAAGACACACCTCACTGCAGGTTAACACCATCAAGACTTAATGAAAAACAATTGGAATTAAATCTTAAGAGAGCACAAATATAAGCTTTCTAACTCATGCCAAAAGCCAATAGTACCCAGAATTCATGGTCATCAAAGCATACGAGAACCTCACAAACACACTGTCACTCAGGTCAATAATTCTGACAACTGACTTCCAGATTCCTCTGCGGTGCACACTGTCCCTGCTATAGTTTTGACAGTGTGTGTGTTGCCTGACCGCCAAGAGCTCTGAGATTAGAGCAGAAATAGAAGCAGAAACAATGCTGGAGAAGATGACAAATGCCTCCTTCTCAAATGAGAATTTAGACAGCCTGTAGCTTTTTTTGAAGGGGGGAGGAAGCGTAAAATGTTACAGCATCACACATGAATAATGTGTGAAAAAAATAGCTACATTAAAGTTGCATATAATAATATATTTTGATTTCTGTAGTATCTATGTTAATAATACATTAGAAAAGGACCTGATTAAAAGACAAAAAAAAAACTCATTACATGGATGTGGCAATGTAGTCTGCATCTGCTATTTCCCAAGTCTCACTGCACTAGTTTACACCTTATAGGCCATCTCTTTTACACTTTCAAAAAGCAGTGTCTACAATGAAAGGAGACACAGCAGCTAAATCCAGGGTTAAGGGTTTTGTGCAGGATTAGGAAGATCAAGTCTACATTCCCCACCCAGTTACAGGCTCTTCATAACCATGATTAATCAGGCAAGCTCACAAAACAGACCTCAGTGCAAGTTGTTCTTTAGAGTTCAAGTCTCTTCTCAGCCTTGCTTCTCTCTAGCTTTTGTCTCTCCCTGGTCTACAATGCACAATGGAAACACAGATATTCATAGTAGCTCTAGATCTACCCAGAGACTCTGCCCTCACAGAAGGCTGCATGTGACTAACAAGCCCTGCAGGGACATGGTGCTGCATGATTAAATATGCTGAGTAAAGCGCCGGCTCAAGGATCACAGTACAGATGTGCACATGCTTTCTCTTAAAGTTGTAATGCCAAATAAAGCAGTTTCTACAGAACAAACTAAAAGAGGTAAATTTCCTATCAGCTAATCAAAGCAGCTCCCCACTTAAATGAGCTCCACATCCCCCCAAGGCAGGCACCAGATCTCCCTGTGTTGTGTAGGGCAGGGCTCTTGGCCACTCAGCGCTGTGCATCCTGCTACTTGACATAACCCCTGAACTCTTCTGTGCACCGTGGCCACGGCATTCCCATATTTCTGCTTACTACAGATATGCTAGGAGATTCCAAGTTTGAGGCATACAGTTAGTACAGTGGTAGCAGCAACTATATAAATACCTCATAGAGGATTTGGGATCATTATCTCCAAGGTCGTTTTGGTAGGTTTAAAAGATCAACTAAAATAGGTGCCTAAATACCAATATAGGGTTGATGACAACAGCCACACACGAACTGACACTGTTTTACTCCTCTATCACATCAAGTTAACTACCAAAGCAGCAATCAAGCCTGTATTTCTACATACATAAGAACTCCCACCGACATAAATATGAGTTTAGGGTGAGCTAGAAATACATAAATGTCATTCCTACTAATAGGCACATTTCGAGCTGTCAACAGTGATTTGTGCATAACACTAAGCAGTGTGCAGAGACAGCCATAATCGCTACATATTAATTCAACTTGCAAGAAGATGAAGGTCAGGGCACAAAAAGCAAAGCAAAACTAAAACCAGTACTTGTCAGATGGAAAAGGACAAAACCAGTTGGAAAATAATTTTATTTGTCAGACTTCTAAGAAAATTTACAAACAATGGTGGTGTAAAAAAAAAAAGAGACACCCTATAAAAAAGGTTGACATTATTTCTCAAACTGTAGCATCAAATGAAGTTACAGAGCAACAAGTGTACAGTGAAATTCTATTCGTCAAATTAGTATTAGCTAAGGAGTTGAAAATGTAATAAGTCTAATAATAAATCTCTACAGCTTACTCAGAAATCCCATAACAATCCAACATTCTGAGCTTGAAATATACTTACAATACACAAAGAATTCATCTCTGCAATCATCTACAGAACTGAATTCACCTAGGCAAAAATTACATAGCAAAGGCACACCTTGTGAAGTTTGTAAAGAAGGACATCTTGAGCACACTAGAGTAACATACAACAGAAAGCAAAACACCCTGCGTGCTTGCTTTTGTGTAATGTGAAATACAATATAGAAATAATAGCAACAGTATTTAGTGACTTTCTTCATGCTGGTTCTATTCTTCATCCAGAGTGAAACAGCACGGCTTCCTTGCCCTATTTTCTGTTTGAACACCAGCACTTCCCCCGGGTATGTTCTCCCTATGTTCATCATCATCCTTCTCATTAGTGGAGCAGGTGGTTCTTAAGCAAGTCAATCCCAGTCACGAACGCCACCATGCCTTCCACATCTGCTTCTTCATCCTGCAACCTGTCTCCAACTCTTCACACGCTGAACTCCAACATACACAGACAACATGCCCAACTCTAACCTCAATTTGCCAAAGTTTACATACAGGGCAGAAAACAAACCGATGCTTATATCCCTTATTACTGCTGTACACTTTCCTCTATTCTGGTCACTCACTCACTTTAAATAGTACACATTTTAAAAACATTAGCACAATTTAATTAACAGCTTAACTTGAAATTGCAAAGGAATTCCAAACACTGGCACACTAAAGCCTTTTCAACATGAATTTGAATAAATGTGAAAACCTGGTGTCTTCATTAATCCATAAATCAACTCCTCCTGGCCTTAACTGCATCTGAAACATATTCTCATCAGAGCACAAGGAATAAGAATTATTTTTTAGTTACAGCGTATGGATTTGTGCTTTCACTGTATTCATCATGAGAAAAGCCAAAGACGGTGTCCATTAAATACTGCTAAAATAACTCACCTTGACAGTTCAGGACAATGTATCAAAATGTTCTTTTTTCTTTCAAAAGCAAAAACAAACCCATGAATCATTCCATTTAATGAGACTTCTTTCCTGAATGCTTACAAATGGGTAGAAAAAAAAGACAAGCAGCTCTGCATATATCATGCTAAAACAAAAGTTAGTAAGAGTGTTGAACCAGTGTTTTCTCACTAAATTTGTTTAAATATTGACAATTCCTGGAATTCTTGCCAACTGATATTATTAGGGCAACTAGAAATACCCTAAAACCTGACAGCACTTTGCAATAAAAGATATGAGTGTGTATTTTGTTGGGGTCAACAGGCAGTTAAAAGAGTAACATAATTCAGCCTTTAATGGCTTTGAAGACATACAACAGAATACTCACTTTCAGATTTCTTTCTGCCACAGATGTCCAGGGAAAACTTTGATAAATTCAAGTCTAAACTGACAATTTAGATCACCCAGAAACATTTAGACACAAGCTAACTGTACTTCAATTAATTGTTTTCTCTCTCTGCCTATAACAAAGCCATCTTGGAGCTTTCTGATTCCAGAACAGAGCCCTTCTAGAAATCAGTCTTCTGCATTTTTTCCAACTTCTCTATAACTCCAGGCAGCAGACACAGGAAATGAGCATCAGAGACATTTCTGTGCACCCCATTGCCTGCACTGCAGAACGAACAGAAGTGGGGGCTCAATGTCAGGCCCCTGCATCCAGCCAAGCTTTCAGAATTAGGCTAGAGGGCCAGTGAGGGCCTTTGGTGCCAATGGCTGGCAAGGATTGTCTTGGAAGAACACTGATCCTACTCTAGACACAACCTGTCACACCAGTGTCACCCTGGCTCCCAAATGCTGCAAGTACATAAAGTAACATCCAAGGTGCTGTTACAGAGGCTATAGAAGCACCTCAGGCTGACAGCATTTTCTAGTTTTCAGACAAGCGAAGGCAGTCAATGCAAATGGATGAAATACTTTCTGAGAAGACAACAATCGCTCAAGTTTATATATTTTAATTTTTCTTTCATAGCTTACTATACACTCAAGCCCTTTTCATAGCAGTGGTTTATGTAATCTCACATGCTCTATTAAAATGTACACACTTCAATGGCAATACTTAATTCCTCAAAAGTCTTGCTGAATCCCTATTTCACACATTCCTATCTTTGAGCACTCCCTCTAGTCTTCCCAGCCTTTCAACAGCTCATTAACACAAACAGCTTTACCTTCTTCTAGTTTAGCAAACACATTCACTAAAACCGTTTTCTCCAGAAAAGGTAAAACCAGAAATATTTTCTCCATGCAATGTACAATTAATGGATAAAGCTTACAGCCATAAAAAGCCAAGAATTTAGCAGGGTTCAAAAGGAATTTATGAGAATATCAAAGTCATAGTAACAGATACTGGCAAATGTGTTTAGAAAGGCATATGAAACTCCATGCTTCAGTCTCTGTGTGACTGGTGATCAAAAATATTTTTTCCTGCAAATATACTGTTCTAGTAGTACATCACTAATGAGTTTTTGTACATCTCTAAAGTATCTGTCGCCAGCCAGCTATAAATATAATACGGGATTAGTTGATCTGCTATGGATTGCTATGATAACTTGGCTATCTTCTCTTTCCCCACTGAGAAGCTTCACTGGCTTCTTGTGCAAGACATGCTCAAACTACAGTGATAAAGAAAATTAAAACATCAATTAAAAAAATATATATTGTGGTCACCTAAAGAGCAGCACATACTGTTTGGCCTCCCTTCTTTCTTGTTTTGAAATACCAGCAGTAAGACAAACCAATGTCCTTCATGCTAAATTACTATTAGATGACAAATTCAGCCCTCTCATGTAAAGCTTCTGTCTCTGTCACTGTAAACCACTCACACCTAAAACCAAAATTGGCCAATTCAAAAGTAATGACTGAAGGCCTACATTGTTCAGTGTTTTCTTGATTGGGCACAGATTTTGAGGAAACTGTGTGCTAAGCCTCTCAACTTGAGCATAAACAACACAAAAGTTATTACCAATTCAAATTATAAAGGAAATAGTAGTATTTATGACTTGCAACTTAAGTCACTTGACATTAATCATGCTATATTAAGTAAGGCTTGTTAGCATCTGCTCAATGTTAGGTATTTACCTTTAGTCCACCACAGATTGGACAAGCTGAAAAAAGAGCTCTTGTCATCCCAAGGTGGGGGCTACATGTGTCACAGGGGTCAGCTGAGGCCCCACTAGGTGGTGACAAGTCACTACTTTTGGAGTCTGACACCTGTCCTTGTGGTTTTGGGTCTGACCACCTCGAAACGAAATCCATATATGTCCCATCACTTGAGTCCTTGCTGCTTTCTGCAAGTAAGGATGAAGGCCTCCCTCTGTCCTGGCTGTGCTCTGGTACCCTCCGTGCTTCCAAGTGTGATAGTAGCAGTTTTGGGTCACTAGCACCTTGAGTTGATAGAGCCTGGTCCTTGGGTAGCGTGGAATCTGCAGCCTTCGGTTGCACATCTTTAGAAGCTGCCTGTAACAAACTCCTGGGTATATCATAAATATGTCTGAGAGAGCTGGGAACCTGATACTCTGATCCTGAACCTCTCGACGACTCACTGTGAGGACAAGTACATAAATTCTGATCTGAAGGAAAGTTCAAAGGCAAGCTTAGCAATGATCCAAACTCATCACCATGGCATATGTCCAAGCTCCCAGCATAGGAAGAGAAGCTCCCAGAGTAGGAAGAGTGACTACCAGTAGCTATTCCACTGTCAGAAGAACTCTGACGACCTATTTCCTGTAGCTGTCTGGATCGGAGGGGCTTTGGAGGTGGTTTTGTGATGCCACGTGCCCCTTCTGGAAGGGTCTTTTCTTCCCCGAGATGAATGCCCTTTGCAGCTGTCAGTCCGTGACTCTCTTGAGAAGTGCTGGCTGAAGACTGTTCAGGCCAAATTGTCAGTCTGCTCCCAACACTAACATCCGAGTGGCTGGTATCTGAAGACGAGCTTGAAAGACTTCTATCGTCTCCTAGAAAAGAAAAAAAAGACATCAACCTATGTTTAAAACACAATCGACAGACTGAAGCACAGCAAGTATGTACAAACAGAAAGGACCCTGAGGTTCCATCTGCTTTTTGTAAGTGGAACTTCTGTTAAGACAGCCAGAATTCCTGCAGTAATTCCTATCCCCAGTATGTTACCTTGCCATAACCCTACCGCATTGTGGAACATAATGCATTCGGGGCTAAATTTTTAGAGTTTATGCATCAAGTTTTCCCCTTTTCAATAATATTTTATTTCCATACAGTTAACTGGTTTTTAGATACTCGTATCTTATGTCACGGGGAATAGTCACAAAGCCCCATGCTCAGCATAGCTGTGGATGCTCTGAAGAAAACCTTGTTACTGTAACCCAAAGCCATATATTTCCATGTTTCTATTTGATCTAAATCAACCAAATTATTATTATTTTTACTTCTTTTTCTCTATTCAAATCTTACCTGAATGACATCAAACTGAATGTTAAAGAGATGGCAAAAATAAAATCAAACTTAAGACTGTCCTGTTCTCTCCTCTGAACTCTCCTATACTGTACTTCTCCATAATATCCATACCAAAATGCAACCGTACATCACTCTAACAAACAAAAATGAGAATACTACTATTATAAAAGTGTTTACATATCTATGTGTAAGAAGATCTTCCATGATTCGTTTATGTACATATTGCAAGAATTTTTTTTCTCACTGATACTTGCAAGGACACTTTTACAGGTAACTACTGCTACCCAAGACAGAAGATGGAAGAAAAAAAATTAAACATTGGTATGAAAGGGCATAAGGACAAAACACAAACATCACACTAAAACAAACAAACACACTTTCTTGTAGCAGCACACACAGTCCACAGTGTTATTTTCTTCCTGGTTAAAGAAAAAACAACATGAAAACAAGACTGACAGCAGGATCATTTTGTAGATTTTAATTTTAATTAATTTTATTCATTTTAAACCTTGGGCAATAAGTTGCCAGATGGGTTAGAAAGGGGAAGGGTCCACTGCAAACTGTGAGCTGAGCTTCTGGTGTTACTAGACTATTTCTATTCTCAGTTGTTGAGCTAAAAGTTTAGAACAATCCTCCTGCTGTTCATGGAGTAAGTCTTGATAGATACTATCACAAAATAGCAATGTTTATCCCATGAAATCTAAACCTTTATTTTCCTCAGTGCCCACTGCATGACACTGGCTTGTGACCCCTGCCTAAGTGTAACTCCTGATATTAAATTATCCAGCTGTCTAGACAGAAGGCACAAATTACAAAAATATTAGTGTAGTTCTCAGCAACATGCCCAGAAGAAGAAATACACTTGTTAAATAAAAGTTATCCTGCTTACAAAAACATTTATTTTTATTTAAAAAATAAGACTGTTGAATTTATTTGAAATCACTTCTCTTACACAAATATTTTAGGCACTTTAGAACTCTGGAAGGGAAGCCCTCCTACAGTCTTAAAATGCTCTAAGTACGTAGAGCTACATGTTCTCCAAGGCAGTGGCAGAACCTAGATCTCCAGATTCAGGCAAATGGCCTCCCACCAAACCTACAGGAACAGTCTTCTTGTTAGAATATTTCCCATAAACAAATATTTAATTTTTCTGTGCAAAATTCAAATAACAGAATATGAAAATTTTACTCTAGGATTCCTCATTCTCTGAGGATCATAACATCCTTAGAAGAATAACGTCATAAATTCAAGTAATCTCAAGCAGAGAATGCACACAAAGTTGGGCCACATGTTTTCTAACTGCAGTGATTGAATAAAAACCAGACATACTTCTCTATCAAATTTCATTTGTTTCCCACCAATCTAGTCAAGTCCAGTAGTTACAGGCAAACTAAGAAAATCCTCAGGAAGTCTCAGTGGAATTTATTCACAAACCACATTACTCAATGTCAAGACTAAAGTAGCCACAGGTATGTATAGAAGCACATAATTAAGCTCCCAAGTATCTTCACAGAGCCATTTTTAGGTTTGATAGGCTTTAGAGTCAAGAGCAAAGCAGATGCTCTGAGGATCTAACTTCTGTTATTAAATGATTCAAATGGCAGTTCGGGGAATAGGTCCTTTTACAAATCCAGTGCTAAACACCAGTTCTATTTTGATACACAAACAGCTCCAGAAGGGACGTGCACAGAGGCCACCACAAAGAGCAAGAATAATATCACTCTGGTTTGGGTTGGAAGAGACCTTCAAGACCATCTGGTTCCAACCCCCCTGCCATGGGCAGGGACACCCTCCACTAGCCCAGGTTGCTCAAAGCCTCATCCAGCCTGGCCTTGAACACCTCCAGGGATGGGGCATCCACAGCTTCTCTGGGCAACCTGTGCCAGTGTCTCATCACCCTCACCATAAATAATTTCTTCATAATGTCTAATCTAAATCTACCCTCTTTCAGGTTAAAGCCATTATCCCTTGTTCTATCACTACACACCCTTGTTTTACTACAAAAATCCACTGCAATCCTGATGCGTGAACTATACAAATCAGTTCATCTCACAAGCTGGAGTGAGTCAAGTACTTAAGCAGATATCAAACTTAACGTAGACAGTACTTTTGAAGTTGCACATGCACAAATTCAGTAGGATTCAGCGCCCTAAAGGATTTTCCTATGTCAATAGTGTTTGATCCACAACTCACTCTGCTCAGTTGAAAAACTCCAAACTACATCCAATGGACTTTAGACAATGCTGTTAAAGAACTGCCCCACAAGCAACACCAGCCAAATCTAATACCTTGACCATTTCTCTATTACTTTTCTTTTAAACTCAGCATCTTATAATTACTTACATATGCTCATTTCTAAAGCCTGGGAAGGAAGGAACACCATTTCTTTTTATCTAATTAAAGATAATTTCTTACCTCCACTGCCCTGGCGACTCGTATGGGACAGCAAGCTCAAGCGCTTTTCTAACTGTAGAGCTTCATGAGCCAATCTTTCTTCTGAATAGGCTGGATTTGTACTTGGATCTTTAAAAAGAAACAGAAATAAGTAAATAAAAAAGAAGAAACATGGAAAAGGAAAGAAAAAAAAGAACTATTTTTATGTTAGATATTTTGTTCTTATGGTTGATTTACTACAGGAGCAGGAAAATGCTGATCAGAAAATGTATGGGACAATCTGCCTTCAAGGACCTCCTGGAGAAACGCTACGTAACAAGTTAAAATTTTAAGTTGCAAAGACTTTCAGAGGTTATACCCAATGTCTGTAAGAGTTACCACCAGGCACAGAACCCTGAAGACCCCAGCACCGAAGGCAATACTTACAGAGATAATTAGCATCCAGCAAGTCTAGAGGAGTTGGAAACTAATATCATTCTATGTGACCTGTAAAATGTTTCATGACTTCACTGAACTCATTGGGAATTTTATCATCAAGTAAGAGCAAATTTTTCATCCTACAAATTTACAAATTTACATCATAAACTCAGAATCACAGTGATTAAACCATCTGATACCTTCCAGTTCAGATCACTTATTTACAAAGACTGTTCTATGTTCAGGTCATTAAGTTCAGAAGTCAGAGATGAAATAAGCAACCTGCTGGCTCTGTCTTCATGTTTAATACAAGACAAGTTAGAATGGTAAAAACCACTCCTAAAGTGTGCTATCGGGGACCTTCCCCGCACATTTTAATGAGTTTGCCATTCCAGCTGAAACTACTTCACTGAAGAAGGTTCCTTCTATTCCAATAGAAAGACCAAAAGCTATACAGAATGTGGAAGAACTTTCATCAGTTAAACAGGTCAGTTTCCTCTAAACCATTTCGATTTCAGCCAGACACAACAATAAAACGAAACAAAACCAGATGTTGGAAGCAATTATCCCAAGTGAAATCAGTGGAAAATTAATCTCCTCAAACAGCACTGACAATTGTGTTACATTCAGCAATTGCAAAGGATATGGTCTGCTAACTTGTTCATCAGAAGTTCCAGTAGCTCTTATTGCTTAGGGAAAAGAATTAATGGCAGATAAAACAGATTAGTTTCCTCACAACTGCTGCTCTTGTACATCTAATAAACTGGGTAGTAGTAGCACATCACAAAAAAAAAATTAATTATTGAATCATTTAATAAGAGTAAAAAAATTAAAAGTGCTACGCGTTGCTGTGGTTGAGTTAGTAAGACAAAAAACAGTTGAAATGATGCAAGAAAAGTTTCATTTTCATCCCAATCCTTTCAGTTTTAAAAAACTTGGGTTTGAGGCTGCCCAGAGAGGCTGTGGAGTCTCCTTCTCTGGAGAAATTCAAAGCCCGCCTGGATGCGTTCCTGTGTGATCTGATCTAGGTGTTCCTGCTCCAGCAGGGGGATTGGACTAGATGATCTTTCGAGGTCCCTTCCAATCCCTAACATTCTGTGATTCTGTGATGTTGTCAACACAGCATTCAGAGCAAGCTCACAATCAGGGAAAGGAGCATTGCCAGGTAAACTGAAGCTCCATGGGAGTACCTACATTATTAACTACCTGAGAAGCCATCTCTCCTCCCTAACCAAATTCACTTTTTGACCTGTCCTGGATAGATGAGAGTGCATCACAGGAACAGAAGTGACAATGCTGAACTTTCTTTCCCATGTAGAGGGAGCTTCCATCTTTAGCAGTCTGCAGTCTGGATAAGATTAGCAGAACAAGCAAGACACACACACTCTTTCTCTAACAGTATATGATATTCTAACAGGGACAATGCAACAATGCCTGTGACAAACACGGTCTGTGACCTCTGTGTCTCCCTGCACAAACAGTGCTTGATGTCAAACACTTCCAAACAACTTTAAGAAGAGAAAAGAGGACTGTTTGGTATGGATTCATTTGTTAGGTCTCCATTCCTATTTCCCCTGCAATACAACTCACATTAAGCATAGACTAGTTCAAACCTGTGTAACTGCTTACTCAGATGAAACCCCCAATGCTTCCATATGGACCTCTGCCAAAAGAAAAAACAAGATTTGGCCACCAGCACCTATGGTGCAACCCAGACAGGTCTCTGCAAGGACCTGCTCAGTGGCATACAGTGTTACAGACTGCTGCTTGAATCTATTTTTGAACGTCCTCTGCTCCAGTTACTCTGCTGTATCTAGTTAAATGCCCTCATGTCCAAAAAAGTTCAATAAAGATGTTCTACAAGCACTCTGAGTATAAAGTTGGCATAACAGATCAGCAAATTAGTCAAACCAAGATGCAACAGACACTAACCCTTCCCACAGCAAAGAACTTTCACTTTCCTCAGAACATGAGTATTTGATAAATGTAGATTTTCAGAATGTTACCAGTGCACGTACACAACTATTAGTTTTTAGTAACCAATATCCCACTTACAGACAGCAAAAGATATAATTTAAAAAAACCTGATCAAACATCTGATCTTGAAAAAATTGCCTATAATACAATACAAGATAGGGAGGTAGCAGGGAAGTTGAAGCAAATCAGTAAGTTTCCATTTCACATGTTCAATTGCTTCTAGAAGCCAAATTCCTTATCAGCTCCACAGCTACAGAACACAACAGATTTCAACCAACAACATGAAATCTCTAGGCATACTGTCTGTCCAACAGGACTGATAATTTCTTGGTTAAACTTCCCCTTAAAGATTGCCTATGTATAAAAGGCGTGTACAAAACTGGGTTGATAGTTATGTGCTGTGACCTCTCATTGCCCAGTTTTGTGAAAGATCAGTTAGAAGAAACCTTTCTCAGCAAGTACTAGGAAATATCTAGAGAAACAGCTTCAAAACCTCCCCGACATAGATAGATTTAAAATCTTAGGCAGATACTAAAAAAATTGTCCATCAGTCTCACTGAAGTCTTTGCTTTGTCTTTAATCTTCTCTGCTAATAAGCAAGAGTTCTGTGGAAAACACACACAATACTATTCCCCAGAAGCAGCACATTCTTTTATCAGTATTTTTGTTTCAGACTACAAATCACTAATCAGGAGTTTTTGCTACAAGAAGAGACGAAGGACTGAAGTCACTGGCAGCCACCTTTTAGAGACCAGTCCTTACTGGAGGGCATAACCTATGACCTCCTGTCACATGAGTGCAGAAATACAGCCTAAAAAATGGTAAAACCAAAGTTTTTCAACAGAAAAGCTGGATTTGTTGGCATCATCCTGTACCTTGTGCATGCACAATATAAAGCCTCGAAATAACTGTGGTAATTTGCCATATTACTAACTCACAAGGGCAGAAGCAGCATGACCGCTACTGAGACAGCTACCCAGGGAAGTTCAGACAACTTCTGCCCAAACAACATCCTACAGTAGCTCCCACAACTCTAAGGGCAATTAGTACCTTCATTTCCCAAACTTAAAACAAAGGTATCCCATCATGTGATTTACTCCCATGGAAGCTAGGCAGTCAGATTCACTCAGGTCCTTCAATTAAGGAAGTGTTTTATCATTTTCCAAACAAAAATGGATCCCTCGCTATGAGAAAAGCCTTTTTTGTGAGGCAATCATTGAAATCTTCTTAAACACTGCTTTGGGGCAAAGGGGAAGGATTACATCAAATTTGGCTGGACTAAAAATGCCTCTGATACTGATTTTATTTTTATATTACGTTGGCGGATATTCATTAAAGCCACATCAGCTGCTCATCGTGGGAGATTTTGAATACTTTGGTAACATAGGAATAAAGTGTCACAGTAATTCAAAGCTCCAGGGTTGTTCAGTAAGCACCTGTCAGGAAAAAAAATTATTGTACCAAGTGAAGTCAGCAGCTACCTAAGATATGCTTGATTATATGCATCTTTAAAGTGCAACATTGGTTAATTAGTTCATTAAACAAAGTTAGAAAAGTTAGGCTGAACATCTCTCCTTTCTTTCTTCCTTTGTAACTGTAGGCACACTTGCAAATCAGGCCTGGACCCTCACCTTCAGGCTAACATCTCCACACCTTGTAAGATGTCTGGAGGAATGAAAAGATGTCCTAAAAGTTTGAGGAGGATCCACTTGGTACAGATACTGCAGAAGGCAGCCACAGAGCTGTCTTGCAATGGCCAAAGGTGTATCAAGCTTTAACAAAAAGAAAGAGCATCAGACAGATCCTCAGCAAGCAGCACTGCACACTCTCCAGTCAGTCACAAAGCAGCCTGAAAAAGCTTCCAAAATTAAAAGAGAGCATCAAGACTATCAGCATTACACTTGGGGTCTTTCCAGCCTGCAGAACTAGACGGTCCCGGAGCCTCAGCCAGATTTAGAGTACTGATCTGCCCACTGATCAAAGATATCACTGATAGGCTGATGGGCCTTGCCTGTGTTTATGGTTTGGCATTCAAGACGAACCTTGCTAGTCAAATAAAGGAATTCAACATACACCTGATAAACACACATTTCTCAATTAATAGGCATGCAAATTCAGTATGGATTACAAGCCATGCAATCAGTGACTTATTACTCTGTCAATACCTAGACTTCTGTCAAGACAAGAACATAAAATTCTCTGGTCTGTTTTCTAAATATCTTCTCAAGAAAAAAAAAAAAAAAAAAAAAAAAAAAAAAAAAAAAAAAAAAAAAAAGAGAGAGAGAGAGACTATGCAAGTAACCAACTACAGGAATTACCTTCTAACTTCTAGCTAGGGAATACAAGCCACCCAAAGACATTCTGTCACTCATTTGAGTCCTTTATTTAAAATACTACATTGCCTAAAAGCATCTACAGATACCTACGCTATCTTTGCATTCCCAGTCAGTGCCATATGTCTTGAGACCTGATCATGCACCCTTTAACTAATCAAAACCTCTAATCTCTGACGGAGCTACCAATAGGAATTTTTTTGGTACAGTTATGCAGAACTTATGGACTCCCAAAATAAGTACCACACAGCAGTAAACTGTAAAACATCTAATATTCTCTTCCTTTCTCATTTTATTTTGGATGCACACATAATAGAATTATTTTTATCATGAGAGTATTCACATTCA
The DNA here is from genome assembly GCA_013400615.1 of Syrrhaptes paradoxus. NCBI lineage: Eukaryota > Metazoa > Chordata > Aves > Pterocliformes > Pteroclidae > Syrrhaptes > Syrrhaptes paradoxus. The sequence goes on from VZTO01021117.1 coordinate 20,874, forward strand.
TTTCATACTCGTTACCAAAAAGTCACAGAATAATTCAGGTTGGAAGGGATCTCAGGAATTCTCTAGTTGAACCTGCTGCTCAAAGCAGGTCAGCTATGAGATATTAGACCAGATTTTGATACCTCGCAATTCTCAGTCAAGTTTGAGTTCCACTGCACAACACTTTCACTACATATTTTATAGATGACATAATAAAATATATAAAATAATCATGTGTCTGTGTTCTAATAATAGCAAGCTTTCAAGGAAGTAAGGTATATTTTTTAAAACTACAGTCCTGAAAAGAAGATGTGAATATCGTACTTAAGCAAATATCCCTTGCACATGCAGTTTACAAACTCCTTTTGGATACTGGGCACTTTACATTTTTTTAAAAAATCACTATGGCAAGTAAAAGTAAGAAAAATGGTCATTTTCCTGTCCTCTTCAAACCAGTCTCTATCATTTCCTATTAATTTCATGCTAATACTTAAATATTTCAGCACTCTATTTAACCACATGGCTGAGCTGTTTGCCTGTGAAGCCACTAGCTTCATTCATTACACTTTTTCCAAAGACAGACAAAGCAGATGTTGACTGCATAACACCTCTAAATTATATTTGTTCTGTGGTCATAGCTGTTCGAGAACACCGTCAATGTAACATTTTTTTCACCACATTACATTCTTTTCTCTGTATAGCTGCCCTTTGTGTGTTTTCCTTTCTTAAAAATACCTAAGAGTTCTTCAAGCATATTTCATGTTTTATCTTGGAAACGTCCAGGCAACAGCAAGAAGCCAAATTCAAATAGCAACTGTGGAGAGAAGGCTGCTTCCTATAAAATCTTTTAAATTACACAAAAGCAGAACATTGCATGTATAAAGCACAGCTGAGGATGTGTAGCACCCTACACTGCAGTAAATAGGAATAACATTAGCTAGATGTTTCTTGGTAGAATCCCCACTCTGAAAGTTTTCATATAGTTACCTGAGGTGTGCAGATCATCAATCTATTTAATAATTAACCCCTTCAAAAGATTGGCTGAATTTCAATACTCTTGCCAGATACAATATGCATATGGTAGAGACTTAACCTTTTCAAGCAATACAGTACATTCTGTGTAACAGATAAAGAAAATTCTGTTTTCTTCTCTTTATGGAAGAATCACTAGTATTGTACACATGTACATGCCTTAAACAGGTCTGTGCAAGCTTCTGCATGGGATAATAAATGAGGGAGAAAATAAAAATAAAATAATTTTCTATGAAGAGGCATGTACATTTTCTGTGAAGGGGGTAACAACAAACTGGAAGAGACACGGGTAAAGATAAGCGGAAATATAAGTCGGAGAGTCAAAGGAACTTGGAAGAGGGCCAGAGAGGAGTCTGCAAAAACATGAGCACAGTTCCCTAGAGAACACTGCTCCTGTCCAGGGAAATGAGCTGAAATCGAGTGGCTGAGTACATCTTCGTCTCATTTTAGCAGTAAGTCCATAAAGCACAGAAGACAAATGAAAAAGACCTCAGAAAAGAGGTCTTCCCTTACAGAAATCACCAAATCATCCCCAGGATATTCCACATCCACTTTACACACTTCAGTGAGCTCAGAGCTCTTGAAAGAGGGACAGGAATGTGGAATGTGGCTATGTATAACAACCCACAAACTCCAGAGCTGCTAACAAAGATGGGAAAGCAGATTTATTTCTACATGCTTCTAAAAAAAGATTTTTTCAAATAACGTGTCATTTTAAATTAAAATTTAAAAAAATAATAACTAAAAAAAACAACAAAGTAATTGCTTGGAGGCTTAATTTTTCTGGACNTATAAGAAAAATGAGGTTTTATTGCCAACTATTCTGCTGATTTTTTTTTCTTTAGTGTTACAACTATGGGAAAGAAGAGATGAACTGAGCCTTGTATCTTCTGCATTTACCTTAACTAACTTTTCATAATTTATTTTCACAAGTTTCACATCCAGATCTAATATTTTCCATCACATTTCCTTCCTGCAATCTTAG
>VZTO01021118.1:0-25469 GCA_013400615.1 Syrrhaptes paradoxus
TTAACTCTCTCCCTCTTAACCCACGACAGCCTTGCAAGTCACATCAGAGCTGTGGCCATCTCTGATGCCCCAGTTCAAGGAAAACACTGCTCCTGAAGCTTTTCACTCCTCTGCAACTTATAGACTGTTTCTGTTTTGCATTCTTAGACCTCATCTCTACATGGAGCTCAACCTCACTAAGGTATTCACAGTCCACAGAATAGATTTCTTCCTGGCCTGACCCACCATTTGCTCTGTGAAGGGTAAGTTTGTTGAGCCTTGGAACATTTGGTGGGTTGACCTTGACTGGATGGCAGGTGCCCACCAAAACCTCTCTATTGCTCCCCTCCTCAGGTGGACAGGGAAGAGAAAATATAACAAAAGGCTTCCGGGTCGAGATAAGGACAGGGAGAGACCACTCACTAATTACCATCACAGGCAAAACAGACTTGACTTGGGAAATCAGATTAATTTACTACCAACCAAATCAGAGTAAGATAATGAGAAACAAAAACTAAATCTTAACACACCTTTCCTTTCACCCTTCCCCTCCTCCTGGGCTCAACCGCATTCCTGATTTCTCTAGCTCCTTCCACCAAGCAGTGCAGGGGGACAGGGAATGTGGTTTGCAGCCAGTTCATCCCACATTGTTGCTGCCACTCCTCCCTCCTCAGGGCAGGACTCCTCACACTCTTCCCCTGCTCCAGCATGGGATCCCTCTCATAGGAGACAGTCCTCCACAAAATTCTCCAATATGAGTTCTTCCCACCGGCTGCAGTTCTTCATGCACTGTTCCAGCGTGGGTCCTCCACAGGGTCACAAGTCCTGCCAGCAAACCTGCTCCAGCACAGGCCCCTCTCTCCATGGGGCCACAGGTGCTACCAGGAGTCTGCTCCAGCACAGGCTTCCCATGGGGTCACAGCCTCTTAGGCATCCACCTGCTCCAGCGTGGGATCCTCCACAGCTGCAGGCAGAGATCTGTTCCACCATTACCCTCCATGGCTGCAGGGGCACAGCTGCCTCACCATGATCTTGCCTGGAGCACCTCCTCCCCCTCCTTCTTCACTGACCTTAGTGTTTGCAGAGTTGTTTCTCTCACATGTTCTCACTCCTCTCTCCTGCTGCAATTTCTGTTGCGCAGGTTTCTGCCCTCTTCTTAAATAAGTTGTCATAGAAGCACTACCACTGCCACTGATGGGCTCAGCTTTGGTGGGCAGCAGTCTGTCACAGAGCTGTGTGTTCAGACATGGGGGAAGCTTCTAGCAGCTTCTCACAGAAGCCATCCCTATAGCACCCTCTGCTACCAAAACCCTGACACATAAACCCAATACACATGCTAAGGCCTTCATTGACCTTTTATGATCTTAGTCTGCAGTTAAACTTTCCAGATTTACTCACACGTAAGCATTGATTATTTGCTTTGACACCAGCAAGTCTTCTGCACGTACTGTCACACAGAGTGCTAGCGAGCACCCTGAGACACTTCAGCACAAACTGAGGAGCGCAATACTGCAAAGCACTGATGCCGTTCTGTCATTGTGGATCTTTCCCATCAATATCTCTTGAGACACAGAGAACTTGTCAGCCTTTCACATTTTCTAAATAGCTAGCCTGTGTGTTTGGGTTAATCTGAAATAAAAGACATCTGACTGAAATACAAGGTTATTCTCCGAGTATGAAAGACATAACAAGGAGCCTTTCACATTGTTCAGCCTGGAAAAGGCTCTGGGGAGACCTTACAACAGCCTTCCATAACCTAAAGGGGGCCTACAGGAGAGATGGGGAGGCACTCTTTATCAGGGAGTGTAGTGACAGGATGAGGGGTAACAGTTGTAAACTGAAAGAGGGTATGTTTAGATTAGATATTAGGAAGAAATATTTTACTGTGAGGGTGGTGAGAAACTGGAACAGATTGCCCAGAGCAGGCTGGGGCCACCCATCCCTGGAGGTGTTCAAGGCCAGGCTGGATGAAGCTTTGAGCAACCTGGTCTAGTGGAGGGTGTCCCTGCTCACAGCAGTGAGGTTGGAACTAAACGATCTTTAAGGTCCCTTCCAACCCAAGTCATCCTATGATTCTGTGATTCTCTGGTGGTTAACATAGAAGATAACACACAACAGAATCATAGAATCGCTAAGGTTGGCAAAGACCTCAAGGATCATCAAGTCCAACCATCAACCCAACACCACCTAACCCACTAAACCATGTTCCTAAGCACCACATCTACACGTTTCTTGAACACCTGCAGGGATGGTTACTCCACCACTTCCCTGGGCAGCCTGTTCCAATGCCTGATCACTCTTTCAGTGAAGAAATCTTCTGCTAATATCTAGCCTAAACCTCCCCTGGTGCAACTTGAGGCCATTTCCTTTTGTCCTACCACTTGTTACTTTAGAGAAGAGGCCAACACCCACCTCAACAGATTGTTTATGTTCTCTTAGGAGCATCTTCCTCTGTGAATATTGTTTCATTATTCTACAAAAACTTATACTTCCTGTCTACTTCTGTCTCAGCCTTATTCCAGAACTAAACCTCTTAACAAGATTGCCTTTGTGCAAAATGTCCTCCCTTACACAGAGATGGGGAGAGCCACACAAACTGTGTACTGCTTCATATCACATCCCCAGACTTCTGCTCCTTTAGGTAAATTCCTTAATGCCTTTCATTCTGCATAAGCATTCTTAATAAAATAAGCTCCACATTTTCTACAATCAGGAATGAGCATCTTAAATTAAATAAATTGTCTAAACACAACTTTTATGAAAGTGGGAACTGCAAGCAAATATACAGGGCCCAACAGTCTAATACTGCTCATTTTGCTCCATAAGGATTTAGCAATGCTCAGTACTATCTTGGCTCAATATTTGCAGGTGTTATTTCAGCATTGTTGAACCAAGGCTATTCTGATCTGTGATCTGCACCTGTTATTCTTTTATCCCGTTCTCAGCATGGATTGTCAATCATTATAAACTTCTACCATTTCGCAATGTGCAGAACAGATTCACGGGTGGTACAAATCTTGAACTAAGATTTACACTAGCCTTACTCCAAAATAAAATACTTGTTTCATCATGGAATCATAGAATGGTTTGGGATGGAAGGACCTTTCAAAGATCATCTAGTTCCAACATCCCTGCCAAGGACAGGAACATCTTTCACTACATCAGGTTGCTCAAACCCCTGTCCAACCTGACCTTCAATCTTCCCAGTGATGGGGCACCCACAGCTTCTCTGGGCAACCTGTTCCAGTGTCTCACCACTCTCATCATAAAAAATTCTCCCTCATGTCCAAGCTAAACCTACTACTTTCAGTTTAAAACAGTTGTCCCTTATCCCTGTCACTACACTCCCTGATAAAAGTCTTTCTCCATCTTTCTTATAAGCTGCCTTCGTATATCAAAAGGCAGCAATAAGGTCTCCCCAGAGTCTTCTTTTCTTGTCTCCAGGCTCAGCAACCCCAACTCTCTCAGCCTTTCGTCATATGAGAGGTGCTCCAGCCCTCTGATCATTTTTGTAGGCCTCTTCTGGACCCACTCCAACATGTCCATCTCTCTGTTGGGCTGGGGAACACAGAGCTGGATGCTGTACTCCGGGGGAGGAGGTGTCAAAAGTATCATGTCATACACAAGCAACACAGACTTCTTTTTTGTCAGAGTTTAACATCTTGAAAGCAATATCCACGAAGAACTGTAAGAACTGTTTCCATATTGGGTAAGTAAGTCACATTTCACTGTATATGTAAAACCACAGGAACCAATGCAATCAGAACACAAATTAAAACTTTACAAAAACAATTATATTCACCTATACATAATATATTTTAAAACTTGAAGGAACTATGGCTGATTTTTGGGATGCATTCCCTTGCAGGGTTTTTTTTAAATTCAGGTGTGCTTCAAAGCATCTATGAAGCAGTAGCGAGAAATCAAACCAAACAAAACTTGGAAGAGAGCTAGTGTCAGAATCCCAGATGTGTGGTTACTTTCTCTGTGACAAATGTGGTAGGGATAGTAGTAGTATTCTGGCTTACAGTACACACATAAATTTGTGTATTATTGTGGACTACTTTTCACTTACTGAAATGTACACTCAACTGTCAGTTAAAGATTCCTGCTAGTGCTGTCAAACTAGCAATGCCCTTTCAAAGTAATGCTGTAATTAAAACTAGTGCTAGAGGGCATTCAGAACACAATGAGACTGCTGCTCTGATTATAACAGATGTAAAGTAGTAACTGAACAGAGAATTTTGTTCATCTGCACTTGCCATTACAGTATGGAAGTAAATTGCACATTGGGGGTACATTGTGTGGCTGTGCATGCAAAGAGAGTGTAGTTGTGCTCTCAGATTTAACTGACATACATCGGTGTGTTCTGACACACTTCCTGCTCTAGCCACACTTTTGCTACATCCCTTATGACGACATTCATAGTCATGGAACCACAAAATCAACAGTACCCCTCGTGGATGAAGAAGGCAGTGAAGAAAGGCAGAGCACTACCTTTTAAAGTGATCCTACACCAATAGGCAAAGTGGCTACTCCAAAATAACAACTTTATCTTGTATTACCCTCTCAATATTTTTCTTCTGTTTCTATTCCTCTTCTTTAGTTTTTCCACAACTTAACTCCACAGCCTTGCAATATATCCCCCTGTTCACCATACCTTGCACATACTTCACCACTAATTTGTTCAAATGCTTCCTAAGGAAGCAGGAGCACATACCTCTGCTGTCAATCTCTATCACCCAAAAAAATGTGCCCAAAAGCAGGACTCTGGGGCTGCCCTGGTGGGGAAGAAAAGCCACAAGCCAGTGTGACCCTACATTGTACCAGACCAGAACTAAGTTTTCCAGCTTTTATAATTCTTTAGTCCTGGTTTGCCCAGATATAAAACATAGCACCAGAGTTTGAAATTTTCATACAGTTTCTTTCAAGTCCAAAAACTACTACATACATTATGGAAAAATATTTATTCAGTTATAAAGCAAGAAGCGTTTGTTATTACTATCCCCAGTTTCAGCAATATGCCTTTCAAATGTCTTCCCTTTACATCATGGAACTAAAAGAATCATATTCAGATATGTTAATTACATTACAAATTCTAAGCAGCTCAGTGGTAATTCCTCTTACAATAGTTTAGCAAATTTCAACCTCACATGATTTTTAATATTTTTTTGTAATTAACCCATTTACTAAAATACTCAATTTTTGTTTTTTATGCATAGTGTAAAGGTAGGAGATTGAATACAACTTTTCAGGGATTTCAGAAACTGTACAGCTTTTGCTTCTGTCACATCAAATACACATTTATTCCTTAGCTACCTAAAAAATGCATCTTCACAAGCTACCAGCTCGTCTATATATCTCCTTGCATCTCTTTGATCACATTCCTCCAACCATTCAGTAATCCATAGGTAATTATAACTTCTTAGCTTCTTTAGCCTAAAAGGGACCAATTTATCACAGACTGTCATGAATCCCGGTTTTAAATTATCAAGAGTCCAATTACCAACTGGAATGGGATACCTCTTTCCAATTAACATGACTGATTTCATGTAAAACCTTCTAACATTTCACTTTTTAATTAGGTACATTCTTATCAAATATGAAGAGGTTCGCCCTCATTTTATTTTCTATCCAGAAAATGAAATACAGCAAACATTAATCATATGCCAATATAATGCCAGACCTAATAATGCTTTCAGCATACTCTTGACAACTTCTAATCCATCAGTATATGATGTCTTTTATTCCTGCTTCATTCCAAACATTTACTTGAAAGTCAGTAATAGGCTTGAACTTTTTACATCCAAACATCCCTGGGTACCTCTAAAAATATTAAGCCAGATACAAGGTGAAAAGAAAAACAGGATTAAATTCAAACATAAACAGGAGAAAAAAAACATGAAAATACAGATCATCCATGGACACAAAGGCAGGACTGTCCACATGAATAATTTATATCCAATAGAATTGCTAGTTAAATTAGGATGCCACAATCCAATTTCCAATTCTTATTTAATTCTTTTTGCCAGGCTTAGATAGTACCACAACTGCCATGGAAGATCCCATTGTTGACAACTGACAAGAGTCCCCCGGGACAGGGTACCTTCCTGATCTACAGTTGTTCTCACCTGGACTAAAGCACTCCCCACTGTGCAAAGCAGGAACAGAACAACCTCCTCAGCAGCTTTCTCTTTTGAGGCCAGGCCTGGGAAAGACAGTGGCCAGGGACCTTTACACTACAAATGAAAGAGAATTCTAGCAACTGTTCTTGTGAGATCAAACACAAGAGCTAGGAGACACAACTCACTAGAAGAGGAATTTAAAGCACTGTTCATTGAAAAGTCTCAGATGAGACCAGTATTTTACTTCTGTTTTTCAACATCTTTGGATGCCTCAGGAGTATTCACATCACACCAAGAAAAGCCCTACGTCCAAACACTGCAATTATTGACCCGTCTTGGAAATGCTTGACATAGGGGAAACAGACCAAGATTCTCAGCAACCTCTTGCTGAAATTCCTACTACTAATCTGATGAGGCGAAGTGGTATTTCTCTGTCCACCATGGCTCAGTACACTGATTTTATCTTTCAGAGATGCAGCTTGGATGGGTAGAACTGCTGCATGGATGAGTCTGAAACAAGCCTCAGGTAATAACTCATTCAGCACACGTTCCAGTCTTCCCATCATTCCTGCACCCCTCCCTCACATGATATTCAGTCAATCACTGCCTGCTAATGTAGTCTTCACTCTGCATTTTGCTTTCACACTATTTTTGCCTTTCTGGATTAAAAAAAAAAGTTTTTAATTGACAAGATGTTAGGCACAGTTCAGAAGTAGCAAAGAGCTACCTGTTGGGTTCATGAATCAGCTGCATAAAGCAGTGCAAGCTTCTCTGTAATCACACAAAGTGTGCCCACTAAGAGGAATGCAAGGCTGTTACAAAACAGAAAGGTTTTCCAACTTTTGGAAAGAGGGATGAGCTGCAGCTACTGTCAAAAATAAGTTCTAAAATTCTACCACCTCAAAATTTTGCTTAAGTTAAAAAGCTTAATATGGAACCTGAATTACATCGTCATGATTGGCAGAGCAAAAAGGGTTCTTAAAGCCTTCTTATAGTAATGCTCTTATTTCCATGCTAGTTGTAGGAAAGGCTATTTTCAGAAAGAAATAAAGCATAAATGAGAGAAGCTTGCTTTTTAGGAAAACATGATACCGGCATCTAAAATTCTAACACATTATACGTGACTTCTTATCCTTCTGAAAGTGACAAAACCAAAAGCTTCAGACACATTGGTACATTGGAACATGCTGTGATTAAGTTTTATTTTCTTCACCTGATTGTTTAATTCATTTGAGTTGACAAAAACCTCAAAACAGTAGTCATAAAATGATAACTTTTCAGATAGGAATGTAATTGAACCTAGCACAACTCCACCAACTTGCTGTGAGATTCCATCAAGAAAGGGACAGTCCACCACCATCATTATTAAATTGTTACCACTGTACTGGTGTTACATGAAAATAAAAAAGTCCCAGAAGTACCAAGGAGTTTACAGTTTGAAGCCAGCTGCAGTAATGTTAAGCACTATGAATACTAGCAGACAGCTTCTACGTAAGTTAAAATGGGAGACTACTGACGATATATGGCCATTGGTAGCAAATTGTCAAGCTGAGAAGGAAAAGTAACTCAAGGATACTACAATAGAAGATCTTCTGAAGATTTCTGTATAACCACAGTTCCTTCACTAGCCCAGAGTAGCAAAGCCTGGACTAAGACAGAAAGATAAAGTGAGAAAGGTGGACCAAAAGCATGACACATTGTCAGGAAAAAGCAGAGAAGTCAAGATGTATATTTACTGCAGCTGAGCAAAGTCCCACATACAAAACACTACAGAACTAAAGGAAAACACAGAGAAAATACTAGAGCAATTAGAGAACAAAGACATTTAAGAAGTACCAGACAAGAAAGTCTGCTGCATTTTGGGCTAGGAAGTCAGTGCAGAGAAAGTCACAGATCCACTGTGTGGAATACAGCAATCCAGTTTGACACACAGTTAACAAATTAAAACAAAGCTTTTGGCAAGCAAATATGCACACTTGAAAATAAGAATATAAAATGAATAACCTAGAGAATTTAACTATACAAAATGCATAGAGAAATAAAAATCTTATATATTGATTTAATTACAGACTTACGTATCTTAGCTTTAAAGCAATAAATGATAACAAGAAAAAAGGCACAGTCCTATGGACTTTAACCACAAATGGTTATTGCTACATGAATAAGACTTTTGCTTGCATGCTTGAAGTACGAAGGCAAGGTCCTTGAGTTACGAACGCAGACATTAACTCCTAAATACTGCTGGTGGTATACTGTTGGAATATATCTGATAAACCAACTGGATATCCTTAGAGAGCATTTGACGTTAGTTCTTGTTTCACTGTACAGTCACAGAGTATTTGTAAAGCATTACAGAAAGCTTGTGAAAAAAATGTTGTTTCCTGAGGTTTACTGAAAAGAAAGCATTGCAGAAGAAGTAATTTGTAATTAGAAGCAAGAACAACTCAGATCCATAGCATCTTACAATGCTACTCATGTTTTAACTACACATTATGAATACCAGTTTGCAAATTTGGGAACCAATCTTGATCAGTCGGGGGATCCTCACCTTCAGTGAGGCCAAGGCTGCTGAGACATTGCGAGACTGGCCCTCAATCCCATGCAGTTAAGTAAAATAGCTACAGGAACTAAAAGAAAATATAACTCATGCACTACAGCTGTACAGTATCACAGTAACTTTCAAACTCTTTAGCTTTTATTTCGTAGATGTGCAGCATGGCTCTATCCCATGGGCATTTATGACTGATGTATCTGCATGAAGCTTCTCATGAATGTTGCAAGCTTCTGAACATCTTCCACAGTCACCGCATTATATAAAGAGGCACGGATTCCTCCCACAGATCTGAATTGAAAAGAGGTGGTGAGGAAAAAAAATAAAGGTTTTGTACATCCTCAAAAATACATTAATAACATTCACAGACATTTAAACCTACCCCTTCTCCAAAGGGATAAAATTCACGTTATGTGAATGAGAAGCAACATTTAATTCTTCAAGACAAGCTTGCAATCTAGAGAGGCTCAATATTTGTCATTTACAGGTCCAATGCTGTAGCCCTCTGACATCACAAAGCTATCCTCTTTAACCTGACAAACAGCACTGAACATGGGAAGGAACTCTTGCAACCAGGTAGACAAGTCATGTAATGAGGGGCTTTATACAATGACAGAATCTGACCTCAAGAGTCACCTTCTTTGGCATTTACACAGAGCCAGATTTATCAAATTGGAGAAGAAAGCACAATTACAGAGAAAGCTCTGAGCCTCACCACACCTAAGCAGTAGTTGAGCCACCAGCAGTCTCTGATTGCAGTTTCTAGATTGCTATTTCCAAGTGATGCCAAATCAATACGAGGAACAGCTTGAGGGTGAGACAGGCTGGTAAGTCAATGCACTATGCCTGCTGCTGTGTCACTGCAGTAACAGTTTATTCTGCACAGGAAAGGGATTCATCTTACCCTAATACTTACCGATGCCCTTTCAGAGATATCATGTTAAGTTCTACAGCTTTCTCAAGAAATTTTTTTTCCAGTGCTTCATCACCCTTGATATTGCCAATACGGAAAGCAACATTCATTCTGCTTCGGTTCTTTTTCTCCACTGGACATCTAGAGAAGTTGCAGAATATAATGATTAACTTATTTTGTGCTAAATTTACATTTTTCAGCTATGTACAATTTTGGAAAGTGAACAATTGCATCTGTTTAGCACTAAAGTTACTCCTCCATAATTGAAAAGACCATTGCTTTCTGTGGAAAAAAAAGCAACCTTCCTTTTTTAACCAAGTATAATAACAGAAACAGTAAATGGAAGGTTTAACAGCCCCTCCTGGCATATGCAAAATTGCCCCAGAAGAATGCACAGGAGGCTTGTAAACAGACCTAATTTAAAAAAAAAAAAACATAATAGCCCACCATCCCACCCCTAATAACCCACCATCCCAGCCATGACAGTCTCACTTACATTACCTAGGGTAAGGGAGGTTCATTACAGCGAACTTTGACTAAATCTCAGACAGTTTCTTCTCTTTATTCTCAAAGACTGACATGCTTACTTTTACTCAGCTAGTCACACGTGCTACCAGAGTTGAGCTTGACTCAGCTAAACAGAGCTAAAAGAAGTATAACAATTTCCATGGAGGACATTAAAGAGATTTCCATTAGTGGTTTCAATCCAACTTCTACATTAGTGTTGCTCAGAATCATGAACTTCTCAAGTAGAGAAGACATCTCTAGAACAAATCTTGCATTGCATACATGGCCACAACATGTATGAGGTGCATCACAGATCTTTAATGACTTAAAATTCCCTTTAATCAAAAGTAGAAATTCAAGATATATTTAAAGCAAATTTTTCTTCAATTATTTTGTGAAGGTAAGAACAGGAAAAAAAAGATTTAAATATTCTTCAGTGCTTCTAGTTACAAAAGAGATTTGAAGCCTCTAGATTTATTCTTTCCTAAGGCTATGATGTAGATTCTTGCAGGGACTCATTAGGAATAAGTTTTCTCATAAACTGCATGTAAATTTCATATCTATTATTAGTCTACTTGACAAAGAATGAGTATCGTTCTTTTTTAGTTCCTCCCTTGCTCCATTGTACAGATGTCGCCATTATGAAGAAGAAAAAAAAAATCAATCATAATATCTGCCTATGCAAATTTTTTGCTTCAGATGCAATCAGTAGAACACTCTTGAAAAAGGCCTGTGCTTGTAAGCATTCCCATAGCTGAACTAACTACGCTATGGTTTTTAGAAGATCCAGTTCCTACTAGGCACCCTGATGTAGTGCACAAACTTTGGAAAGCAAACGACACACAGCACTTTGCAGAAGAAAGCCTCCATTTGCTAATTGCTTGCCACACTGCTTACCCAGTGAAGCCTGCCACAGATTAGCTGGCACATTACAGATGGGAGGCAGCTTCAGATAAGACTTCCTTTTAGTCATGGATACAATTAAAAAAAAATACAGTGTGAACTATATTGCTTAGGAAGACGCATATAGCTCAGTTAGCGAAGCTTGCTTTGCCCTCCCAATTGACTATTTACCATCCTATCTGCACTGAGTTTTTCACTCACAGCCTTACAGACAGCTTGCCAGAAACAGACTTCTATTTGAGACACAATGTTTTTTCAAGGCTTCATTTGCTTACTGAGGTTTATGAAAAACCCTTAGGATTTCAGTAGAGTAGGATCACAATCCTGATCATGACAATGCTAAAGGCAAAGCTGTTCTCATTAACTAAATGGATAAGCATAATGTATTATATATTATGATGGAACTATATCCCTGCCAATTAAGATTGCAGACAGCTTTAATTTAAAATCAAAATTTAATTTGCCTATCCTAACTGACCTGAAAGTTAATTATGTCTCAAAACTGTTTATTTTATACTGAAGATGAAGGAAAATATTTTGCAGTTTCATAGTCAATTACTAGTTTTTGAGCTTGGCAAGCATTAGAATTATTCCAAATTACAACATCATCTTTTAACTATACATATTTGAGGTCCTGTGAGCTCAAAAATACCTTGCAACAATATGTAAAATTCAGAGGGTTAAGTCTGCTTTGGAAAACCATCAAAAATAGCTGAAAAAAATTGTACATAAAGAAAATTATGACATTTTGACTACATCTAGGTCTCATCTTCCTCTTTCTATTTCAGAAAGTGTTTCAGAACTTAGCACAATTAGCTAATAAAAATGCTCTGCTTGACAGAGAAAAAGCAGAGTCTTTGATTACTGAAAGAGCTGGTAGGGAGAATGTGATGCAGAAGTGCTCTCTACAACTTCTTACAAGCCACTTTCTGTTTCAGCCTGTATTTCCCCAAGAGATTCAGTAAGCATACAAACCAGAATCTGCGTATCTGGTTTTGGTATACTCTTCTCCTGGACTCCTGCATTTTATTATATTTAGAACATATGTTAATTAATATGCTTCACAACTGACCTATACAGGAAAACTTGCAATAGCTTTCTACTGGAATGAGACTCATCCTTAGAGAGTTATCAAGTGAATGGTTTGCACAAATAATTCCTGTAGGATTCTGGGATTTCTCAAAATTTATATATACTGAAAAAAGTAACTAAAATATGCTACAGACTCTTAAAAGCTATGAGTGTGTTTGGCTTTACACAAATACTGAAAGAAAGCAGTAAAGCATAGCAACTTACACATAGAATCCATTAGATTTGTCTATAATATCATAAATCGTTCGTGATTTAATTGAATTAAGTTTATCCATAGATGCAGCTCCACCATTATTCTTTATCCATTCCAGTACCAATCCCATTATATAAATACTGCAACAGGAAAGAACATTTATCAGTCACATTATTTAAAAATTAATTTAAAACAGTTCTGTTTAATATTAATTTCCAAAATGTTTCAGCAACAAAGTGTTATGCCTGGTTTTATGCTTGGTTTTAGAGTGCTTAACAATTCAGAATGTGGACTATTTTACAAATTATGACAGTTCTAAGCAGGCAATGTTTCTTGGACACAGGTGAAGTACCCCAAAATTCAAACACTACACAAATCTACTGGACCAAACTTAATCCTTTGTACAGCACATGGACAAGTCCTGCAGGTTTCCCACAGCCCTGCAGGGCTCCCAAGGACAACCTCAGACATGCTGCATGGACTGCCAGTTCATTGACCATACAAGTGCCTATCAAAGTCCTAGAAAGAGCCAAAGTTAGTACAAAAGTTAGTAGCATCCACTTTGCACAGGTGCTTTAGCAAAGATGCAGGCGTGAATCTCAAATGTATGTACATTAATAATACCAGAAATTCAATCCCATTTTCACAAATGTTAAAAACCATAATTCCATTGCTGTCTAAAAAGACCTTTTCCCCATGTGAACAGTCTGGAGAAGCAAATAATGATCTATTACAGTTAATTATTCATTACCATTCAAGTTCTAAGTAGAGAGCTGGAATCCTACTGGCATCATGTGGCTTGTGACTATTTAAATGCTAGTTACTAAGTGCAACATAAAAAAATCCCCCAGGCCCTTTGCCTTTGTGCTTTTGCTACAAAACTCAGCTTGTTCAAGTTCAGGCACTTCCCATGACTACACCACTTTACATAATAAACCATTCACAAGTTTTTATGGCATATTTCCAACAAGCTTGCTTTTATTAATCCCTTCATTACAGATTCCAAGGGAGTGCTCAGAGAACATTGCCCTACAAATTTCCCCAACACAATTCTAGCAGGAGGCTGTTTTAAACTCTGGTGCTTTTAATTTCTCAGGAGATGCCAACATCAAATCTTTGCAGAAAGAATGCAGAATAACTGAGGTTACACATGGCCTTTTATACAAAGCACATTATAGCTTTGAGAGTGCAATCTTGTCACATTTACAACAGTGTAAAGGATTTCAGTGAAGTATAGCATAGGTCTTTGCCAATATACAAGGCCACACGCACCTCTCGCCCTCACTTCCTTGACTGAAAGTTCTTGGACAAGAAAGGGCTAAAAAAGTCAGCCTTGGAGTCATCCACAAAGCCCAGCCAGCTGAAATATTTTATTCTTCTTTTACGTCAGTCAAAATGTTTCTGGAGCAATTTTAAATGCAAAATAAACCTTGGAGCTTGGAAATTAAATTTTTATAGCATGTTCACTGGTAATTTTAGCAAAGCAGATCAGGGTCAAAGAGTCAAGCTCTGTAGTGCCAAATGGCTAAAGCCATTAGCATCACCTTAATTTAATTTAACATCCCTCTGAAGCAGCTTTTGCAAATTCTGTTAGTATTTCCTGGCTATTTGCCAGCAAACCATTAGAGAGTGCAAAGAAAAGTGCAGAGAAAGAACTAAGAAGCTTTGCCAGTTCCTTACAAAAACTGGAACAGACATTTAGAACCAAGCCAAACAGATGTGCACCCTGCCAAAATTTCAATTGTGTTACATTCTGGTTTCTGGAGTGTACTCCAATGTGGGTCTGTAGTATGAAGTGAAATGTGGCAAGACAGCGACCAGAAAACAGAAAGACTGTTAGTTCAACTTTCTTTTTGACTCCCTATCTTTTTCTTCCTACTACCCTGTTAATATTACTGAGAGATACTAAGTTACAGCTAAAGCAGCACTTTCTTTTCAGAAATTCCTTGCAGTGGCTAAAACAAAGCTGCAGAATTTAATTTGGTTTGCTTTTCAAACCAGAGAAGCAACACTGTGTTCAAGTGCTGAGATTAAGTAGAACTTTGGTTTTTCAAATGGAAATAGCTTTGTACTTGGAAATCCGAATGGTTGATTTAAAACCTGACATGTGCAAGTACACAGTGTCCTAAACAGTATGTGACTTGGCAGTCAGGAAAATAATTGATGGTGAACTAGAATATTTATCAATCACTGGGAAGAGACACACATACTGCCTATGTTACAAAGCTACAAACGTAAAGACGACAAAAATCTGGAAACATTGTAAGGTTAATTCTTGTCTTAGACACCAGCCCTAAGGATACCAGGTATATCCAGCCAATAGGGCAGATGTGCTGACAGCAAGAGCACATTCTTCCAGCACTACATACTCTATGGTATGCATATTCATTGAGAAAACTAGTTGTGCATTTTAAAGGCTGGAATAAACACACACTCAGAAGAGTCATTCTTGTGATAGATTAAGATAACTGTTATCTATGTCATTGCAATAGTACCCACCACCGTGAGAACCAGCAGATTCAGAAATATAATTTGTATCACTTAAAATTCTGCTGAATTTAAACAAGTGATGGCATTAAGGTAAGCTTTATACTCAGGAATCACTTTACTTTATGGCTATATAGTGCATTTGATATCTGTTGGACATCATTAGGCAACTTAAGTTTGCCAATTCTGGCATGTACAAAAAGCTGTGAGAGCCAGGATTAACCATCAACAACATGATATTTCATTGTCAAATTATCTGAATCAAAAGGAAATCTTATTTTTAAAAGTGGAAATTGATATTTTCAAAGTAATTTAAAAAACTTCTGGGGGAAAAAAAGGATACTTGTTTTGAGGATTTTAATTTTTAAAATAATCATTTTAGTAGACATTGGTATAAAAATGCTCCAGACTAAGAACAGGTAGATACTACTGGCCCAACACCCTAAATATTCCAGTAGCAAAGCATCATTTCACTAGCTATCAGAAGCTAGGAGACAGTAATTTTAAAAGAGCAAGCTGCAGTCTGTTCTGCGTCTTGCATACATGAAATCACCAAGTACATGTCAATTTTATGATCTTGATTGCAAGCAATTATTATGAAGCTAAACCAATTTTATTTTTGAATGCCAAGCCAAACGCTAAGGTAGTAGTTAAAGAAATATAGAAAACTGTACTAGAGAATAAAGCAAAGCAATTACTAAAATGCCTTTTAAAAAAAAATATTTTAGAGGGATAGGGGTCTAGAGGTTCAAACACTGAGAACAACCTCAGGTAGAAATTAAATCAAATCTGTACTGAGTGTTCAAAAAGCAAGATCAAGTGCCAAATTACCTACTTTCAGTGTTAGAAGCATCATCACTGAATTGACCAGAGTTGTGTTCATGCAAGTCAGAACTGGATCCTGAAACTTCCACAACAGAACTATGACATATATTTACTTCTAAAAATACTATGTCCTTTATGGCTGAGTCCCACTAGGCAACATCAAAGCCTGCTTTACAGTCACACAGCTGGACATTTCCCATGTTTCCAGAGGAATCATGTGCAACACTCCAACACATCAATAACTTGAAGTCAAATCCGAAACTTCCGAAACTTCTCTCAATAAAAGCAGCAGATGGCAGTGCAGTAGCTTTCTGAATGAGAGATACTAAATAGCAGGATAAGTTACCTGTAGCATGGTGGAGTGTTATACAAAGAACCATTTGCTGCTTGTGTTTTGTAATCCAATACTACAGGGCATTCTTTCAGCGCAAATCCCAGCAAGTCCTCACGTACTATTACAACAGTAACTCCAGCGCAGCCAACATTCTTCTGAGCACCAGCAAAAATCACACCAAACTTTAACAGAAAGAAGAAAAGAAGGACTTGCTACATGCATTGACTAGTACATCTTATAACTGGGTCATACACCAGTATCATTATACAACAAGCATATAACTCAGCTGAACAGCTTGGAGAACATGTTGAAAATTAGCAAATTGTAGGTCAAAGGCGACTTAAGAGAAGTTCTGATTTCAAAGCACACTTACAGCTACAGTTGTTACCCCATGTATGTCTATTACCAGAACCACATACCTTCATTCAGCTGAGGAGGATAATCACAACAAAATTCTCAGTAATTTGCTAAATATTTATCTAATAGGCACAAATAATTCTCAAGGCAGCCTGCCCCTATCTCCCACTAATCCAAGCAAATTTACTAAAAATAAACTCACACACAGATAACAGTATTTTCAACCAGTCTGGTATATCACAAAGGCACCATTATAATCCCCTTTTGCAAAGAGGCAGATCAGGGAAGGACAAGATCAATGCCCCTTCTTTTTGCTACACAAGATAAGAAAAAGGTCAAAAGACACACCTCCACTAGGCAGTAACACTTCCCAGTCTTAGAATCATAGAATCATTAAGGTTGGAAAAGACCTCAAAGATCATCAAGTCCAACCCAACACCACCTAACTCACTAAACCATGTCCCGAAGCACCACATCTACACATTTCTTGAACACCTCCAGGGATAGTGACTACACCACCTACCTGGGCAGCCTGATCCAATGCCTGATCACTCTTTCAGTGAAGAAATTTTTTCCCATGTCTAGCCTAAACCTCCCCTGGAGCAACTTGAGGCCATTTCCTCTTGTCCTATCGCTTCCTGCTTAAGAGAAGAGGCCAGCACGCACCCCACTACAACCTCCTTTCAGGTAGTTGCAGAGAGTGATTAGGTCTCCTCTCAGCCTCCTCTTCTCTAGACTAAACAACCCCAGCTCCCTCAGCCGCTCCTCATAAGACCTGTGCTCCAGACCCTTCACCAGCTTCGTTGCCCTTCTCTGGACCTGCTCCAGCACCTCAATGTCCTTCTTGTGGTGAGGGGCCCAAAACTGAACACAGGATTCAAGGTGCGGCCTCACCAGTGCTGAGTACAGGGGCACAGTCACTTCCCTAGTCCTGCTGGCCACACTATTTCTGATGCAGGCCAGGATGCTGGTGGCCTTCTTGGCCACCTGGGCACACTGCTGGCTCATGTTCAGCCAGCTGTCGACGAGCACCCCCAGGTCCCTCTCTGCTGGGCAGCTTTCCAGCCACTCTCCCCCGAGCCTGTAGCGTTGCAGGGGGTTGTTGTGACCAAAGTGCAGGACCCGGTGCTTGGCTTTGTTGAACCTCATACAATTGGCCTCAGCCCATCAGTCCAGCCTGTCCAGATCCCTCTGCAAAGCCTCCCTACCCTCAAGAAGGTCAACATACCTGCTCAGTTTGGTATCATCAGCAAACTTACTGAGGGAGCACTCAATCCCCTCATCCAGGTCACCAATAAAAATGTTAAACAGGACAGGCCCCAAAACCGATCCCTGGGGAACACCACTAGTAAGCGGTCGCCACCTTAATACACTCTTAATACACTTCAAACATGCAAGTACTATGTTCTGCCTCTGTGTTATCTACAAAACAGATACAGTAATTGCAAGAACCTTCAGCAGCTTAAAAGGGGTTACAGATTTTCCATGTAAGAGGCAGGATCAAAAATTCATCTACAAACTAATTAAGATTCAGAAGATATCTTTTTGAGTTAGAGCATCAGTGAAGACCACACAGTAGTCAAATGATCTTGGACAGCTATTATTTACTGAAAAAAAGGACAGACAGATATTGAAATCTCAAGAGATTAATTTCAACATTTGTATCCACCATCAGATATCAAATAAGCAAAATATTATTTCCTTAATTTCACTGCTCAGTGTCTCTGGCCATCCAACCATTCAAAGCGCCTAGCTATATGCATAAATGTTTGAAAATGTTTTCTGCAGACATTGTGTCCAATACCATACCTTGGAAACATCTACAGGTCTGGACAGGAAGTTTGATGACATATCACAAACCAATACTGTTCCTTTGACATCAGGTACAAAGTCAAACTCCACACCATGAATAGTCTCATTAGCACAGTAATAGACATAAGATGCATCTGGATTAAGATTCCAAGTGCTTGGATCAGGAATGTCTGAAACAGACAAAAAAGAATACCAGGGGTCACTGGAGACAAACAATTTTCCTGGCATTTCCTTGAACACAGGACTTAAGTGCAAACCCGGAATGATTTTGCAGTGTAAGTATAAATTATATTTTCCTGGTAGCAAGATAATTAATCTGCAAAGGAAATCCATCAGTGATTGCCAAAATTCCGTGGTGAACCATCATTAAGCTTGTAAACACCCTTCTGGTTTTCAGCCCTTATTCCTCAAGGCATTTTCATCAGGTTTGCAATCCCAGACTACTAACTATTCCCCTAGAGGTCCAAGACAGCATTTCAGAGGAATTCAGGCACTGGGTCCAAGAATCCTCCTGATGCCTTTGGAACCACTGAAGAAATTCTCACTGGCAAAGTTCTCTAAAGCTGTGTTTCTGTGCATCCCCAGAAGCATTTCTGTCTTGCCCAAGCTGAACACAAGGTTACCTACCTACCTCCCATTTAAGCTTTGCAACTGATTTACAAAACTATTTCATCTGTCAACAGGCAATACACAGGCATGTCTTGACAGCACAGGACAGGTTTTGCATAGAAGAAATGGAGGGGAGAAGAAAGGAAGAACAACCAGAACACGAGGGGGAAAGAAGGGCTGCTATTGCCTCCACCATTATTTACCATCTCTTTCCTTGTCTACAGCTGCCAAATGGGGAATACACTGCCCTGGACTGGGAAGTTGTAGGTTCAATTCCTTCCTGTGCCTCAGAGGATATAAACTTATCTTCCAAGTTAGTGCCTCAATCACCAGTTAAGATAATAACTCATATGGGGATATTCTTAGACATTGCTGTTGTCACTCTTCCCAGTTCAAATACTATGATTTGGACCAGAGGGAAGAAAAGCATGACTAGCAATAGAAGAAACTAGAACTCAGGTGTTCCTGCTCCAAGAATTATTTATGTATGTGTGATTTGTCACTGGACACTTAAAATGTTATTGAAACAGACTCTCCCATAAAAATTCCCAATGCCTCAATTACAGTTAACCATTTTGTTCCCTCTACACTGTGGTCATTCAGATTATGTTAAGCCTAGTACAAGCTTCAGGAGCAGAAGCTGAAAATGCCACTTCTATTCCAGAGTCAACTGCCTGTTATGACACATGGGTGGGGAACATAAGTATTTGGGAACCCTTGAAAAAAGCTAACAGAATGCAGGTCTGCCATCTCCTGGGCCACCAAGGTTAAGATCCCAGATATAGTTCTAAATTTCAGAGCAACCTCACTACTGAGTGCACCTGGAACTGAAATACCTCGCAATATCCCTGCAAACAGCATAAGAACTCTTTTAAACCAAAAAAAAACCACACCAAAACAGACTACCCAAACCATTTCCCTACAGATACACGCTTGCTTCTTGCCACTTATTTTCTCAGATCTGCTCAGCCTAGTTTCACAATTCCTTTCTGGTAGAGATTAAGAGACTGTTAAGCCATCTAACAGATGTCCCAATAATGAACACCAAGAGATGTGCAGGCAATCTTTTGAGTGCTGGGCAGTCAGCTCTGTAACTAGTTAACACTCAATAACTCAATAGCTGAGTTGAAGCAATTATTAGAGCAATTTAAAAAGCTGAGCATTCACATGGATGGATGTAATCATCAGCTTACTTGTATAGGTTCCTAGTTTCGGATGAACGATATTCACTTTGGCATACTTCTCTGCTTCTTTAGCTGCTTTTGCTGACCAAGCTCCAGTAACCACATAATCCGCATGCCTTCCCTCCTTTAAACCAATAAGATTAAGTGGGACTGCACTGAACTGACCAGATCCACCTCCTTGAAGGAAAATAACTTTGTAGTTTTCTGGTATATTTCTGCATGCAAAAAAGAACACTATGTTATTCCCAGAAGACACAGAATACATACAACTTGATAGTATGCATTTTACAGCAACTGAGGAAGAAAACTCATTTTAGAAGACTCTCTGCCAAGAGGTTAGACCAAATCCCATTAACTTACCTCAGCACTGGTCTTGAGTAACATCTTACTGTAAAAACTGCTGAAAACAAGCTTTTTTCCCCTCTTGGACAGCATTAAAGAAATTCACTCCTAAGTAGCTCTACCATCATAGTACACATGAAAGATACTCCAGTAGAATTAATGCTCGCTTGTAATTTTGTCTATGGCTAGCTTCATGGCTTTTCTGTCAAGCTAAGAACTTCACACCAAAGTGCTCACAGTAGAATTCAGCTTCAAGACCCTTCAATTTGAAAGTGCAATTGTACAGTAAATTGTACATGCAGAGCAAGTGCTATAAGGAGTTGTTCAGTCACAAAACTTAAAGTTATTCATTAAAACCCCTCTGTCAATAATTCTGTCTGTGACTAAGAGTCAAGGTTTTATATTAAATGGCTACCATTATTAACTACTGTAAGACATTAATACACAATATATTTCTTTCAAACTTTTAAAAATGTGTCACAGTACAAACAGGGAAAGGGTTCCTGATCAATGACTCTCAAACACATCCATAGAGCCTATGTTAGCAAAATCAGACTGATGAGTAATCTACAGATCACCTCTATACCGCTCTAGAGAACCTATTCCTATTGTTTCCACTTATTTCTTGAAGAAAGCTGATGCCTTTCATGAATGCTATGAAGGTGGCAAAAATTAAAATTTCAGAAGAAAAACATCAGTGTATAGTAGACACAAAAAGCATCTTAACATAATAAAAACCTTTTGTCGCATTCATACAAATCAGCATCAGTCAAACAGAAGACTAATGTCCTCTCCAAGATTATTACTCTATCAGACACAATACCTACACAAAAAAACCAAACAGGTGCTTTCAAGGAAAGGTCTCCACATTAGTCATTATTGGTGTAACTAGCACAAGCATAAAATAAAAATAACCAGGAAGTAATTCACTTACAGCAATTCACGCAAGAGATTTTCAGCTTTATTTAAAATTTTTGTGAAATCCGAGGTCCGATGGCTCATTTCTTTGGTGGAAAGAAGAAACAACATGAAACAAAATGGTAATACATGAATGTGATTTTAAAATTGTGTTAAGCATTAAACCTTTTACACTACAGAGCCAAAGGGTCTGAAGGCTCACATTTTCAGTTCCAGCTCTTGGGAGTTTTTTTTGCTGAGCCTCACTAAATACCCACGCAAGACTTATACCTCCAGTCTTGTCCATGTCCAGACAAATCCAGTGCATTCACATTTGGCATCCACGTGACCTTATCAGCCCCATGAACAACTACACTTCTGTGAAAAACATGCTCCCTAGAAAGACGTAAATTTTCCTCACTCTAAGAATCTTCTCTGCTACTAATGCTGTAGAACATATAGAGTAAGGTACAGGAGTTTGTTTTGTTCTTTTATTTTTAAAAAGTTTTCTTCATGCGGTCATCCTAATTAAACTTTAGGTACACTTAATATTAATTCCTTTTATTACATTAATATTCCTTCTTCCACCTACACAAGTGTACAATTTAAACATGAATTCCAAGCCTACAGAGACTGCTGCACATTCTACTTTTAGCAACCAGACAGTCTCACAAGACTAGTAAAATGCTGACCATCTTTTTGCATAGAATTTTTGTGCAGCTGGGGCTGGAAAGCTAGTCAGCTATCCATATGGCACAGACAACACCTCCTCCTTCTGGCAGGACAGCACTGCCTTCCTAATGAGAAGAATGCTACACATCAAATAGATCTCAAATGTTTTGACACATAGTATATAAGCCATTATATATGGTATCTATATATACATGCACATGTATTGTATGTGTATATGTATAGTATGTGTCTTTTATAGATATACATAAAAATATTTTTCTATATTGGCCATATATAGACGCATATACACACACATCTCCACCCAAAGATCCAAAAGTATTCATGTTTTACATATGATTAGTTATATTTTTTTCTCTAGTCCTTTGCTTTGGATCACTAAACATCTGGCTATGTATTACTTTATGGTCTCCTGATGAATGGTAGAAAAGCAACATGAAAAAGTATTTTCAGGACATACATGTTATGAGAATAAGGTATTAGGAAAAAAAAAAGAGGAAAGAGGCTGAAATACTAAGATGAAAAACTCTTTTTGGCTAAACATCTACGTTCTTAAAAAAACAGAATTTTTAAAGCCTTACCAAGAACACTTATACCAAGTCCTTTGTAGTCCACCAACTCTTTCTGTGCTTCTAATAATACCTAACAAAAGAAAAAACCCACAAACAAATTAAGGGAATCTTCTACTATCTAGAGTCACTGATGCATTATGCATATGCCAGCTGCTCCGTATTGCAATAAGCTAATATTTGCCAAGCAAGATTAACAGAAGTATAGTCACCAATATAATTTTATCTAGGAAGTGAAGACTTCTCATAAGATAGTGTAATTATATCACATGCTTGCTGTGGAAACCATGTTTTAAGCTATTATTTCAGCAGTCACATTTCCAGATCTCAATGATTTCTAAGAGCTCCCAACCTTTTACAGAATGCTTAATGTGCACTCTTTCTAATCAAGCATCTTAACACCCCATCCTCACCCCTCCACCCTGTGCAAATAGGACAAGCAAGGTGCTGAGGAAAACAAAGCAACAAATCAGCTTGGGGAGCTGGACACCTCAAACTGACCCAACTGGACAAGGCATGGTTTCAGAATTATGTCCTGCACTTTTTGAGGACAAGCCTTCTCTACACTACTGAAAGTTAGGAAATGAAGCAAAATTTTGAGACAACCAAAAAACACAGGTCACTCCTGGGAGCCCTAGCCAGGTAGTCTGCTGCTTCAGCCTTCCATTTTTTCCTTTCTTCTCCCATCTCTTTAATATTAATAAAGTAGATTCCAACCATTGGATCTGCGGCTTCCAACTTCAGTAAGTTCTTGTGAGAGACAGAACATTTTTAGTTATTTCTAAAGGAAGCAGGAGGAGAGGGAGCCCCTGCAGAAAAGCCACCAAAACAAATACTGTATGCATGCACCCCAGGATCTGCCAAGAAACCACATGCTCTAGACAATTGCAGGAATAAGAAATCTACCTTGCTGACAGGGCATCTCCATGGCCTGTCAACTATAACAGCTGGTCACACAGAGGTCAACCAGAAACAACTGTGCTGCTTTCGATGCTAGAGATGATGAAGTTTTAACCCCTATGTTTCACATGCAAACTTACCCCTGCCAAGGGAGAAGAAAAACAGTCAAAGGGGACACACAGACTATTTGAAAGTGCTTGTTAAACTGCTTGATGAAATCCAATTCTGTTAGCAACATTCTTTGTATGACAATCTGCACATGCCTTACAACAAACATTTATGATACAAATTATAATAGCCATGAAGATCTCTGTCCACCTTCTTGCTCCAGTGAGTCCAAGAGTTTCACATGCAGCATCAGCCAAAATCAAAGTGAAACAATTGAGGTGATACAGTAGTCCATTTAAGAGTACTGCATGTTCAAGAGAGGTAAACAATAATACAGAGTTCATCTAGGCTCTCCTCAAACCCTAAACGCAGTTCTCAGTACTGTGTTGGAGAGTTGGATACTGCAGCAGTTCTAAAAAGAGCCCCTTTCTGAGCCTATGGATCAAGACAGAACAACAATTTTCTTTGCAGCATGATCTACAAAGGACAAAAGAAAAAAACATCAAATTTGTTTAACTAAGAAAATCTGTTAAAGAAACAAAGAAAATGATGAAGAAAACTATGAACAAAATACAAAAAGAGCAGAAAACTTCCACAATACATATCTCATAATTTGAAAGTCAGATGCATACACTTTGGCAGAAACCACCCTCTCTCCATATGTAACTGGATAATGTATGGCAGCTGGTGCAACTTTACAGGGGGTTGAGTCTACATTACACTCATTACCGTTTTTAAAATAAAGACTTCTCAGGGAATTACCATGTTATTTGCCAGCTGACAAATCACATACTCAACACAGCTACCCTTGTGCATCTGAGGACTTCCTTTCCATCCCAAAACTGATACAGCCCTGGACGAACGACCAAGAGACCAGATGCAGGAAAAAAACTCCAGGAGAGTGATCCCATAACCACATTATGGTGCGCTTCCAAAAAAACCGAACTTACCAGCACATTTAACTGGGTGGGGAGGGGGAGAAGAAATGAGGTTTCTCTGCTGTGCGGGTATTTATTCTCATTACTGTTTACTCGAGATCCCCAGCACTCGCTTTGCAGCCCCCGGGAAGCCGGACTGGGCGGCAGAATGCGCCGGGACACCCAGCGGGCACTCGCCGCCGCGCCACCGCCTCGGCCCCGGCGAGAGCCCCCTCAGCGGGCAGGCGAAGCCACCTGTCCCCGCCGCACGGCTCCCCCCCGCGCCGCCGGGAGGACGCGTGCGGGCAGGCAGGCAGCCACCCACCCATCCATCCCCGCCCGCCCTCCCTCCCTCCGCGATGCCCCAGCCCGCGCCGGGAAGGGCTCCCGGGCCCTACTCACGGAGCGCGGCAGCTTCGCCGGCCCGGCCCCGAAGTTCGCCACCTGCCGCCCGCACTCCATGACCGCGCCACTGCTACAACTGCTACAGCCACCCACTACACCGGCGGCGCCCGCCGATATAAACCCCCTGCCGCCGGCCCGTCGATTGGCTCCTGTCACACACACACCGAGGGGGCGTGGCTGAAGCCGGCCCGCCCCGTCTATTGGTTCTCCGGCAGCGTCCCGGCCGCCTATTGGCAGCGTGACCACGAGGAGGGAGCGTGATCAGGCAGGCGGCGGCGCGGGGCGGAGCGCAGGGAGCGCCACGCGGGGACCCGACAGTTGATTGGAGCGCGCGAGGCGGCCCCGGCCCCGCCCCCGCACCACCTCCTCCGGGAGGAGAGCGTCCCACTGGCGGGACTGCGGGCGCGCGCCGGGCACGGTGGGGGAGGATGGGTTCTGTCACCCGAAGAAACCAAAAATGGTGCGTTCCGGGAAAGGACTGCAAGCAATGAAAGGGATTGCTTGTCACTACACTGGGGAGACATCAATGTGACAGAAGGACCACTCGCTGGATAAGGAACTGGCTAGAGGCCGCACTCAAAGAGTGGTGGTCAATGGCTCAATGTCCAAGTGGAGACCAGTGACAAGTGGTGTTCTGCAGGGGTCACTACTGGGACCAGTGTTGTTTAACATCTTTGTTGGAGACATGGACAGTGGGATGGAGTGCACCCTCAGCAAGTTTGCTGATGACACCAAGCTGTGTGGTGTGGTGGACACGCTGGAGGGAAGGG
>VZTO01021118.1:25716-43444 GCA_013400615.1 Syrrhaptes paradoxus
TTATAGCAGCCTCCCAGTACTTCAGGGGGGCTACAGGAGAGATGGGGAGGCACTCTTTATCAGGGAGTGTAGTGACAGGATGAGGGGTAATGGTTTTAAGCTGAAAGAGGGTATATTTAGATCAGACAGTAGGAAAAAATATTTTACTGTGAGGGTGGTGAGGCACTGGAACAGGTTGCCCAGGGAAGTTGTGGATGCCCCATCCCTGGAGGTGTTCAAGGCCAGGCTGGATGAGGCTTTGAGCAACCTGGTCTAGTGGGAGGTGTCCCTGCCCATGGCAGGGGAAGTTGGAACTTGATGATCTTTAACGTCCTTTCCAACCCTAGCCATTACATGTTTCTATGATTCTACAATTTAAACATGCCTTGCATTTGTAAAACCTCAATAAACCTTGCCAAAGCTTCATTGCACATGCAGCCATAGATGGGCAGGTGAATAGGTAGGTAGGTAGGTAGATAGATAGACAGAAAGAATGCACATCCTACAGTAACTCTACTGTTTTTTTCCCCATGCATTTGCTCCTGCAGAGCTGGGACACTTGTTCCAAAAGTAATCTGTATCAATGCACAAGAAATTAAAAATACCAAACCGTAGTTACAATGAATTTCAGGTGATATTTCATCTTGAAAGAGGTGGTAACCAAATGTCTTCATATTTTTCTGTCCTCATAGAGGAACAGCATCCTTACCTTCTCTAATGCAAGAAGTATCTGCTTGTTGTGCACTGTTTCCTCAAACAGCCTATTGCAGGCAAATTGCTATTTGAATTTCATAGAAAGAGAATAAAACCAGGAGAGCTGTGAAATTTAATTCATTTAACAAAATGGACAGCAGACCTGGGACTCACCTTGAGGTCTGACAAATCCTAGGCTAATATCCCTAAATATTACACCATTCTTTCCACAGATGCCTTCTTTAAATTCATAGAAAACATAGAGTTAATACAATTAAACTGTTATAACTGAAGGAAAGACTTCAGCTCACTCCATCTCTTCTAATTGTTTTAGTGAGAGACATACTGCCTTTCAATCAGTTTTCAGAAGTGATTTTCAAGGCAGTAGCAGTAAATCAGTTTTGACAAAACAAGCCATTAAGTATGATTTAAAACAGATGGGTTTTATAGAGTCCCATCATTTTCAAGTTTCTTAGACAAGATTCATGATTCTCATAGGTAGCTGTGTAAAGCACAGATTTTGAACACCTTAGTCTGCCCTGCGTTACCCGTAATGCTGACCCTACTTTAGTCCCATGCATGTTCACCAAGTTTATCATCAATATTAATAGTCTGTATACCAAATTGCATTTTTTGGGGAAATGAAAGTGTTGATATCCATTATAGTGAGATTTATATAAAAGGTCACTTTTCATTACAAGTTATTTCACTGAAGACATACTGACTGCTTAAATTTCTTCCTTTTCCTGCCAAGACAGGTCATACTTAGAACATTAAAAAGAATTCATAGATTACAGCCTGATCTGATATTTAGTGACTAGATTTTCATCTCATACAAGTTATTTTGTTTGAAAGATTGTAAACAGAGACAGTGGTTTTAGAGCAAAGATAACCTTCATTTCAATAATAGCTAAAGCTTAAGAAAAACCCACCAAACTTGCTTTCAGAGTAGAACACTCCTCAGTTCTAAAGAGGTAATAGCAGACTTCATGGACTGTACAAGCTGGATACATTCTTTTCAAAATGACGAGGTATTTTTAAAGTGTGTCTCAAACCACAACACCCAGGACTATATTACTTCTAATTATGAAAATTTGTTCTAATGAAATAGAAGCTTCAACTAAATGCTTAGTGACAACATAGATGTCACTACAATATAATTTTTTTTACTAAACTCTCAAACAGAAACAGGTTTAAGAGATATGGGCTCCCCATATGGGCTTTTCCCAGTATTAAACCCAGACTACCTGCATCTGGCAGCTGTGAACTCCAGCCCATTGGGGTAAAGTAGGTAGGAAGGGGTAGTGGAAGCACTCAGAAATAGTTTAGGTTGGTGGTTCAGGTCAGGAAGCCTGGCCACTACTCCGGGAAGTGCTTCAACACCCAAGCAAGATCAGTCTTGAATCCTAACTGTGTGGCACAAACCACAAGGTAAATTAAAACTTTGGAATTAAAAGTGTAATTTAAACCTCTGGCACAAGAATGCCAGAACACAAAAGTAGAAACTAGGCAAGCTGGTGCTGGCATCGGCTTGGAGAACTGGCAGTAAATACCAGAAATTGTAGTTTTTCACTTCAGGAAAGTCTTATCCTGAGCAGAAGGGTCAAAAATAGCAGTTCCCATGAGATCAGAGGACAACTCTGCTGGAAGCCTTGCACCCAGAGCTTTAGAAAAGCTAGTTCACATTATGCATTGATGGAAAGTAAATTAAATTTATAAGGATGTATAAACCAGAAAGTTAGACACAGAATAGTTCATTTTTTTCTACATGCAAGGGATTGTTACGCTTTTACAATTGGAGAGAACAAAGAGGAAAAGTAAAGGTCATGACAGTTTTGTTTCTATTGAACTGAAATTTCTCTAAATATTTCACTACCAGCAATTATGATTTAGTATTTTCATTACAATAAAAAACATAACTTCATTATATCAATACCCATAGTAACCCAATATAAAATACAAGCTTTCAGAACCATAACTTCCAGGAATGCTTCTGGCTTCCATTATTTGACAGAGAAACTGACCCTTCAACTGCCACAAACCCCTGCAGATGAATGCCAATTTGTATAATCAACACAAAAGCAGAGCACACTGTATTTACTGCGATACATAACTGGAAAACCAAAATAAAACAAGTCAGAGAAAGTCTAATACTTAAATACAGCTTCAGAGTTTCCAGTGAACTTTTAAAGGGTTCAGTGTGACTTCATGTCATGGACATGAAAAACTTCGTTGATTACTGCTGGAAAAGAATCAGCTCACTGAAGCAGAGCAAGCACATGTGAGTTCTCTGTCTCTTACAACAACAGACAAACCGACGTCATTATTAAAAAACAAATAACGCTGACCACATAGCAAACTGGCAGCTGTTTCAAGAGGCAGCTCGATGGGAGACTAGCAAATTTTGGTGTGACTTCAGATGCTGGTAGTTCACACCAGGGATTCGGGTTATTTTGTTTTTCAGAGATGTCACTCCAAATATTGCAGTTATGAAATGTGAAAAGTAACTATTGGGAAGCCCAAATGAAGAAAGAAAAAAAGCTTGAGTTTTATAAGTTAAGAGTAACCTGTTCTCTAGCAAATAGCTGGCCTATTGATTTCATACTTTTCCTGTCAAACAAAAACACAGACAATGTAAAATATTAACTAATAGCAAGAGGTTGAAACAGTTTATATCCAAACTCAGGGTGAAATGGTTTAATAATAAATTAAAATCTATGTATGTGCACACACAAAAATATTTTTTAACTTTTTTATTAAAATACTTTATTCTTAAATATATTTATACATACAAAATTATTTTTATTTATATACACAAAATATTTTTGGAAATTTATTTTTAAATCATTAGTAAAAAAACATGAAACTTCTGAAATATTCATGATAGCCTTAAAAATACTTCTCCAGCAGGTAACTTACATCCATTATGTCTATTGACTTCAGATCCAACATTGACTTCAGATCCAACATTCACCTGTATGCAAAGTATGCACTCCAGATTCTCCCAGCAAGAGTGCTACACAGCAGCACCAATGACAAGATGGAGAATCCTTCATGTTTCTGATTTAAAAGAAAAAAAAAAGGTTAAGTACTAATCCCACTGAAAAAAAATGCCCATCAAAGTTACATACTGCCTGCTCAATTTTGCTTTCAATGTTGATTTTTGACACAATTCATACTTTAAAAGCAAATACTAATAGTATTTAACATAAAAGGTATTTATGCCAGCTGCTTGTAGGCATGCAATACATAAACTGTTTTAAGTTCCTTATGGTATTTTTAGAGACAAATAACAGATTAATAATTCCTAACCTCAACAATCCAAACACCTTTGAATTTATAATTTTATCCACTATTTCACAGTGATTAGCTTTAGAGTTTTAGCTTTAAAGAGGGAACATGTAGCATTTTAAGCTGAAGAAACTGATTGCATGTAATTGTTCAATGAAATAAAAATCACAAGCAAAGAATCATGACTGAAGCAATAGACCTCAATTTTTTGGGATAATAACTAAAAAAATGCATACATTAATACATCACCTGTTAGTATTCTGAAGTGACGAAGTCTGTATAAATAATGTACTTTCATTGTGCAATTACTTGTGCAATATTGCAATAGCTAATGTAATCTTGTGCTATTTGCTCAGTAGAAAATTTCCATTTGAGGATTCATGAGTTTCTTCATAATTGTCAAGCAATTAGTGTCAGGAATTTCTACAGATCTTCTCTGTTCCGGAACTCTATGACGGATGACAGATGAGAAAGAAAGCTACACAATATATTATTTCCCTCAGATCAGCCCAAATCATCTTGGCTAATTCCTGTAAGTGAAAAATATCTTCCATTGCTCCATCACCGTCTGTCTCCTTCACTCTGCAAATTGAATACTGGTTTCCAAGAAGAAAGAAGTCCATATGAAACAGTTTAAAATATGATCATTCAAAAGGTCAGCTAGCAATAAACAGTGAAATAAAGGTAAAATATTTAAATTTGACCTGTTTCATGCACAAACATTTCACTGCACAAACATGATTTTTCAACATTTGAACTTCCTGTAAAGATAAGCATTTTATGTCAGATTCTCCTAAGTCTCCCAGAATTCACTACTACTTCACTCCCAGAAATTTCTTTTAAGTCAGGACTGACACAAGCATATGCATGTGAAAAAAGTCATAGAATGAAGTTCTTTTAAGAAATAAAATTGACTGGTTAATTTGAAAAGAAAATTCACTCCCATTGTTGAACCAGATGACCTAGGCTTAGACTCCAAACTGAGAGTTTACATTGTTTCATTCCTGCAAATGCAAATTTTATGTTGCTTAAACACACAACTCCTAAAATTTGCTTAAATATTTATCATCCTCTTCACCTCTACAACCCTTGCTAATAAGTTTAATTTTACACAACTGCCATTTACATACACAACAGCAGTTACTGAAGGAAATAAATAATTATATGATTACTATATTAGGCTCTTAACTGATTGCTGTCTGGAATCTCAGAATCATAGAATGGTTTGGGTCAGAAGGGACATTAGAGATCATCAAGTTCCAACCCCCCTGCCATGGGCAGGGACACCCTCCACTAGACCAGGTTGCTCAAAGCCACATCCAGCCTGGCCTTGAACACCTCCAGGGATGGGTGTTGTGGTTTCATGTGGTGGATTTGTTTGGAAGCAGGGAGGGACCACAGTAATGGCTCTTACAGGAGCTAAAGATTTCCCCTGGCTCCAGCTCTGCTGGTGGCAAGGGAGGGGCTGCAGTGGTGGCTCCTGTAAGTAACTGCTAAGGGTTCACCCCCACCCCCAGCCCCAAGGTTTTAGTAGCTGGGGGGTGGGTGAAGCAATACGACTGATCTAGCCCCTGTGAGAAGCTGCTGGAAGTTTCCCCAGCTACAGGCTGGACCCACCCCAGGCCAGGGATGAGACAATCAGCGCCTCTGCGAATGACATATTGAAGAGGGGACACAGAACATGGGGGTGGGCGTGGCCCTGGGCAGGGTGTGGCCTGGGTGGGCCGGCCTGGGTGGACCGAACCCATCCAGCCACCCAACTGCCTGCCCAGTTTCTACTGTACAGCCCTGCTGTAGGCCAAGCCTCTGCCATGGCTCGCCCAAGAGTCAGTTTTCTCAGGACCCAATGAAAGACCTGTGGCAGAGAGAGAAGCGGGATCTCAGAGAGACAACTACGCAGACATGCCAGTCAGACAAAAGAAGCAAGAGAAAGGAGGTGCCCCTGGAATTTCCCCTTCAGACAAAAGAAGCAAGAGAAAGGAGGTGCCC
This sequence comes from Syrrhaptes paradoxus, assembly GCA_013400615.1. NCBI lineage: Eukaryota > Metazoa > Chordata > Aves > Pterocliformes > Pteroclidae > Syrrhaptes > Syrrhaptes paradoxus. The sequence continues at coordinate 31,669 of VZTO01021118.1, forward strand.
CTGGAATTTCCCCTGCAGCTGGTGAAGATTCATGGTGACGCACAGTTTGTCCCTTGGTGCAGCCCATGAGAAGATGCAGCCATGGAGGACCCCACGAATTTTGGTGAAACCCATGCCGGAGCTCAGCAGTTGTCAGGGGACTGTGGCCCTGTGTGGCAAGGATTCACGTTGGAGCTGTTTTTGAGAAGGCCTCTTCTGTGAGAAGGGACCCCATGCTGGAGCAGGGAAAGACTGTGAGGAGCCCTCCCCTGAGGATGAAGGAGCAGCAGACTGACTGCATCCCCCATTCCCTGCCCCCCTGCAGCACCATGGGGGGAGAAGGCACAGAACAAAGCCTTTGGGCTTTGGGAAGACGGGAGGGGTGGGGGAGAAGTGCCTTTCTGAGATGTAGTTCCACTCTCATTATCTTGCTTCTTGTTGTAAATAGTTAATAATTTTTTTTTGTCTTTCCCAAGATGTGTCAGTTTCTTATCCATGACCCTAAGTGGTGAGTGAAACCCTCCCTGTCCCTGCCCCAGCCCACCAGGTGTTTAACAGACTGTCCTTTGGCTTTCTAAACTACGACAATGGGGCATCCATAACTTGCCTGGGCAACCTGTTCCAGCATCTCACCACCCTCACAGTGAAATATTTATTCCTAATATCTAATCTAAATCTATCCTCTTTCAGTTTAAAACCATTACTCCTCGTCCTGTCACTACACTCCCTGATAAACAGTTTTTCCCCATCTCTCCTGTAGGCCCCCTTCAGGTACTGGAAGGCTGCTATTAGGTCTCCTCAGAGCCTGCTTTTCTCCAGACTGAACAACCCCAACTCTCTCAGCCTGTCCTCATATAGGACATGCTTCAGCCCTCTGACCATCTTTGTGGCTCTCCTCTGAACTTGCTTCAACAGGTCCATGTCTTTCTCATGTTGGTTGCCCCAGAGCTGGACGCAGTACTCCAGGTGGGGTCTCAGGAGAGCAGAGTAGAGGGGGAAAGTCACTTCCCTTGACCTGCTGCTAATGCTTCTTTCGATGCAGCCCAGGACATGGTTGGCTTTCTAGGCTGCAAGTGCCCATTGCCAGGTCACATTCAGTTCCTCATCAGCCAACACCCTTAAGTCCTTCTCCTCAGGGCTGCTCTTAATTAATTCTCCTCCCAGCCTGTGTTTTTGCTTGGGATTGTGCTGACCCACATGCAGTGCCTTGCCCTTGTTGAATTTCATGAGGTTTGCATGGGCCCACCTCTCAATGGCCCACCACTATCCATGTTGCCAACAAAGATGTTAAATAATACCAGTCCTGCTCATTACCAGTCTCCACTTGGACACTGAGCCACTGACCACAACTCCGAGTGTGACCACCCAGCCAATTCCTTATCCAGCAAGTGGTCATTCTGTCAAATCCATGTGTCTCCAATTTAGAGACAAGAATGTCACACAGGACAGGGTCAAAGGCTTTGCACAAGTCCAGGTAGATGATGTCAGATGGTCTCCCCTTATCCACCAACACTGTGGCCTTATTACAGAAGGCCACCAAATTTTTCAGGCATGATTTGCCCTTAGTGAAGCCATGTTGGCTGTCACCGATCACCTCCTTACTTTCCACGTGCCTTAGCATAAATTCTGGGAGGATCTGCTCCATGATCTCACTAGGCACAGAGATGGGAATGACNGGCAACTTCATCTGCCAGTTCATAGAATCATAGAATGGCCTGGGTTGAAAAGGACCACAGTGATCATCTAGTTTCAAGCCCCCCGCCATATGCAGGGCCGCCAACCACTAGACCAGGCTGCTCAGAGCCACATCCAGCCTGGCCTTGAATGCCTCCAGGGATGGCAGTTCCCTCAGGACCCGCAGATACATCTCATCAGGTCCCATGGACTTGTGCACCTTCAGGTTCTTTAGATGGTCTCGAACCTGATCTTCTCCTACAGCTGGTGGTTCTTCCTTCTCCCAGATACTGCTTTTGGCTTCTGCAGCTTCAGCAGTGCGGCTCGAGCACTTGCCAGGGAATACTGAGGCAACTCAGGCAAGCGTACAAAAATAAAGAAAGATACTGCTCTATTTTTCAGGGTCATAGTGAAGGGCATCATCTTATTATTCCTGGTGCAAAACACTATGATTTTCTGTGCCACACTTGGCAAATCAAAATCTCTGCTACTCTGTGCCATAGTTCAGAAGCTGCAAATCAGCTGTCTGTGCAAAAAGATGTGAAAAAGAAGCTGGCGGGCAAACCCCAGAGTTCTAAAACAAAGATATTATTTTAGTTTTATGTTCTCACATTTCTTTCGATTCTGAGAGCAACCTAACTGAGTTGGACTAGATATACCCTAGGGGTTCCTTCCAACATTAATTATTCTATGATATGCAGTCATAAAAATAAGGAAGAATGGCTGTATTTAAATATTCCTTTTTGAGATGTTTCTGGGGTCATTTTCAAATCTGAAACTTCTGCTACCTTTGGGATGGTCATACCCATACACTGTTTGGCATGAATTGATATTTGCCCTAAACCCCTTTCTTCCACTTCCATTACAATATACTGCAAATTAAAAGCAAAACTTGTACTCAAATTAATTTTATTAGCTCAAAACAGTTTACACTCTATGAGATCTGTGATACACAATAAAATCCACATGCCAGGAATCCTTTGTATGTAGTACAAACTGAAGGGTACCATTCTACCAGTGCATCACATGTTTCCAAAAATAAAAATCTAGTGACAAGTGATGCAAAATGAAACAGGAACACTAAATAGCATGCAATGCTTTAAAAGTTTACAAAGTCTACATTACTTTACCAAAAATTCACAAATTATACGTAGACATCCAAAATTTATTTTTAATCTTGCAAGTGTAAAGAACAGTTCAAACATTTCAGAACCATTTCAAATGCCAGTAACACTTTGGATACTTTCTTGTACTTCAGAGCCAGATTCTACAGTATCAGTTCCAGAGTGGTTTACTGCCTGCAGTCTACTTTGGTCTCGTCTTGCTCCATCATTTGTAATTGCTATTTCACTTGCTCTAGGAATGTATTTCTTTGAGGAAAAATTCTTACTTTTTTCAGCAGAAGCACCACTGGATATTCTGCTACCGTCACTTTTAATATGTACACTGGAATCAGAAAATGAATGCAGACTGGCAATCAATGGCCTTACTGAGTGATGTCCTTTTGTGGGTTCATTTTGTTTGACTCTCCTCTCGGAGAATGCTGGAGTACTACTTCGAGGCTTATCCTCTTTATTTTGGTTAATTGTTTGTGCTTCGTTTTCATTCTGTGAGCCTGGATGATACTGTTGTCTAACAGTCTGAAGGTCTTGTATTTCTCTAAGAGCAGAGAAGGCATTATTCACAACCATCTGGGATTGAAATGTGCCAGGAAGAGAAACTTGGATGTCCCCAGCTCTGTTCTGAAATAAGAGATTCCAATGAAGATACTGACACAGCTAGAGAAAAAAATCCAGTATTGCAACGGCCATATACTAAAATCTGCCCAGCAAAATAAAGTTGTTATGTAATACAGAAAAGATTCAGAAACAATAGCAATCACACAACCTGTATTACTTTTCAAAGAAAGCAAGTTTCAGAAGATTACTAAGGTGATAATGACACAGAGGCATATTAGAGTTTCACATCTATCTTGAACTTTATACTACAGAAATGTGTCAGTTATACAGTGAAGCAGTCAAACCCTAATCATGTTGATCATTCTGAAATACCTGCAATTCATTACCTTTGCTCACAGCTGACAGCCATGTGATCCCCATAATCTATGCCATGATACCTAGCTGCTATGAGAATCTGAACTAACCAATACTAGCAAATAAGAATAAGAGTAGTGTAAGTGTTTGTTGAAGCTTTTTGTAATCAACCTTTGCAATGTATTCTTAAAAAACACCTGAAGCTCAGGCTTCTAAATGTAGATGAATTAGAAAAACAATGATTTAAACAAACTGCTTGAACAAGTTAATGTCACAATGCGTAAGAGTCCATCAGCTGAAAACACTGTGGCAAGCCAAACTATTACAAATGTCAAAGAACCTATAATGAGAATCACTCCTGTATCATGTTTTACTCATTAATCATGTTTTAGAAGCCCATGGTGTTCTTGAGGAATTTAGAACACATAATAGCAAAGACACTGGTTATAAGAGACATACTGTTAAGCAGAATGATTCTTAGCAAGACAGTTTTATCCAACTTGGACAAGATCATAGGCTTCCAGTATCTTAATTTTTAATTGCCTTAAAAACTTAAGCCTGGTCTTCCCCCCCTACCCCAAGGGAACTTTATTACCTCCCTTGAAAAATGCAGAAGGTTTTCTATTTATTGACTTCAGAATAGAACCTAAAATCTTATGTTGTTGATATTACAAATTCCTAGTTGCCTGAAATTCATGGCATGGCCCATGTAGAAATCCAAAGACTGGACACATACACTGCAATAACTTATGAAAAATCGTGCTTTTCAATAGGCACGTTGTACTACCTTCTATTATCAGACTTAGTTTTTTTTAAAAACCACTATACATCATTATTAAATGTTTCTAAAAAACCTAATCATGGTATTTTCCATTTTTAATGGCTGCACACCACTACTGGAACTTCATATTTCAGAATAAGAATCAACATAATTACCACCAATGCTTTCTTTAGAACATTACAAAATACTATGGTTTCTGTTCCAAATGGTAATCACTTAAAAAGCTTACATTAATCATTGAATTATTATGATCTGTATAAATACAGCTACAGCAAAAGATTGCAATAATAACTTAATGGATCATTTGGTAATTGTTACTTTCAGTCAGAGGGGGATAACAGCTGAAAAGTATATTAAATAGCATCAAGGACATTGCCACCAGCATTGCCTCTATAGACTTACTTTGCTATTCTGGATATGTTCCTGTCTTTCTTCTTCAAAAGACTTCTCCTTAGCAGGCTTACTAAGAGTAGAATTCATTTGCGGATGCCCCAAAAGACCAAAATCTGACTGGTCTATCCCAGCTAATACAGCAAGTTGTCCAAGTCTGTAAAATAAAGTTTAATAGAAAATGACACAAAAAAATTCTTACCCTGTGAAAGATCTAAACATTCAAAACCAAAAGAAACAGAATCTGTTTGAAGCTTTGAAGACAGTATTTCCATTATTTTCTAAGTCCAAAATAGCTTAACAAAGAAGAAAACAAGTAGCTAAAGCTATTTTCCTATCTTTGCATAAATTAGCCTGCAGGTTCAAAACTGTCAGTCTTCACTCAGTGTTAGGAGGCTAAGAATGAAGTTCTCCCAGTTAGCACTGATCTGAGAGCAGGATGCTGGCAAGCAGGTTCCCTGTCAGGCAGAAAAAAGATTAAAACTCTATTATTCAAGCAGAAGACTGGCACACATCTCCCAAACTAGCATAATCTCTAGCAGACAAATCCAACTACATGCTTCACAAATACAATCACAATGTTTCACCTGCCAGCTTACAAGTTGGCCAAACCTACCACTTGCGTGTTTTAAGCCTCAATAAGTGAGAAGTTGCAGCCATCAACTGATAGCACAGCATTAAACTGAAGCTTATTGAGAAGAACAGTGACTGGGATTCTGTCACTTTCAAAGCAGCTACCTATTGTTGTGAATAAACGAAGGACCCCTCTGAAAGATTTAATTTTATGTCATGAGAGAGCATTTTTTCCTTCCTCCAAAGTCCGAAATTCATTCTTAAAGTAATGGCAACCCTACCAATTGATTGGCACAAAATCAGAACACAGCCTCTGGGTGAACTTTACATTAAGTTACATTATTACAATTTGGAGGCAGGGAGGGCAAATAAAATCTTCTATGGTCTTCTCAGAACATGCAAAATAGACTGCAATGTATCTTCGTATCATTCCTTCATTCTCCTGGGTAAGATTGCCATGCCTGGCTACATAAGCTTTACAAAACAAGTTTGACAACTTAAGCTGAAATTCTGTGACAAGTAGGAAGGATGAACATCCTCTGAGAAACTGCAAGTATAACGGTAGAGCCTTAAGACAGACATTAATCAATACTCTCTAAAATATTTCAAGTAATAATAAATAATCTATAATTTAAGTACAGAGGCCAGATTAATCCATCTAGATTTCTGTCCACCAACTAGTAAAGGGGGCCCAAGGCAACAGGACACTTTCTGAAGCCAGTTCAACTACATTTTGAGCCTTTCCTAGTTCGGGAATGCTGAAAGCTGCAAGTAATTCAATGAAGATTTGGAAACATGGTTTAATAGAAGCTTTCCTCTTGTGTGCAATTGCATTCCTGAAAGCCTTTCCCAAGGACAGATACATGAATTCAGCTGGACAATGTTTGGATCATGTTTTTCCCACTGAGAAAAGACTGAACAGTAGGCACCTACTGTTAATTTTTCTTCCTTTGCTCTTTGTGAGTATGTCCTAAAGATCTGGGGAGAAGAGGCAGCAGAGATTTCAGCAGAAACAGTACGACTTAAGTAAAGTAACAACCTACCCAGCATCTTTAAGGAGGTCTAAAAAAGCATGAAACTTTTGGAAAGAGTTCTCAATGCTTCCTAGAACACCTTCATCTTCCAAAATCATCTTGGTTACTGACTGTGCATGAAGAACCTCAGACAGCGAGATATTTAGATTCCTTAACCTTGCATTTTCAGTTTCNCTACCTTTGCAAGCCTATACAGCAGTACCACAAAGAGAAATACCCAAAGTCACTGACATAACTGATATAGAGCTTCCTGTACCAGAGATACTCAGGGCACTGTTACATTGAGCTCTGTGCAGGTTTGTCTATCTGCAGCTGCAATTCCTTGCTACCATAGTGAAATTGCTGCAGGCACACAAAACTGCTGGCTCAGCACTGTCTTCAGAATGTTGCACAGCAAGTGCAAGCAAAAAATTTAGCTTTCGTATCATGTTATTTTGTTTGTATTTTATTATATAAACACCAAATAATTTATTTTACTAATAAAAAACCTTAATGAAGGGCAATGCCCTTCTTATATTCACTCCTCTGTATCAAAGGGAACGCATACTACCATCTCTCCCCTGCACTGTGCATGCCAAAATTGAAAGTTAAGATGATCCAATTTTTCTTCACATTGAACATTAATCAATCAATGACAAACTGAAAGCTGAATGATAACTGTAGGATATACAGTGCTTGAAGGAAACGTTAACTCAGGCAGTCATTTAAGATTACAGCTATTCAGTCACTGCTACCACTGGCTTTCCTCCTTTCATCCTTTTATGAGAGGACAAAAAAAAGACAGATCTGTGTAGTCCACTGTAGCTGTGAAACCAGCATCAAAATGAACAATTTTAGAAATTACTGCTACTTAGTTTACCCCTTCTCCTGAGACAAGGTGCTAGGTCCAAGCCATCTAGCATGGCAGAGAAAGATTTGTTGCAGTGGGTATTCAGACTAAAAAGCATTTAATAATTAAAACAACAGACATCCAGCAGAGTCCAGTGGTGCACTTCACATTACAGGAGGATGGGGATCGCTGCTCCGGACGACTACCAATGAACCTTGTAGAGTACAAAGCCCTTTGTGAATACCTGCTCCCTGTACTGTGGGGGCACCACTTGTTGCTTAAATTCCAAAGGGTACAACCACTTCCATTCCACTCCAGATCACATCTAAGAACCAAATCCATTTATTTATCTTACACTGAACTCTAAAAAGTTCTATAAAGAAATTCTGCTTGTTGATGCACAAGGATCTTTTTAGTCAGCAACAATGGATGGAGGGGAAACAGATCACAATTCTATTTTCTATCCATTTTCTAACAGAAAATTGTTAAAAAATGTTAGTTTGGTTCTGTCATAATGCAAAACTTCACAACAAGTGGCAGCTATGGGCAAAAAAAGCTATGCAGAAAAACTTCTAACATTTTTGTTGCCTGCAGAAACAAAACTTAAAAATCAAAGGGACAGAATAAGCCAAATTAAACAACATTTGCAACAGACAGCTTTTCAGCACAAGTCATGATAAAGAAGGTGGGACACCTCAAAGAAATATCCATCTGTGGCAAACTGAAAACAGATTTAATCACTTTCTCAAGAAAAACAAACATCAGGATGTCCCAGAGCACAAGTAATACACTAAATGAATGAAACACATTGAAAGAGTAGCATGACACAGAGTTCAAGGCTCTGGAATAGGATCAGGAGAATAAACACACATTACTAAACACAGATTTCATCACTGCCCTTAGGCTAGTAAATGACCCATGTGACTTTGAACTGAAACTCTGGAAGCTACAACATTAGAGGTCATTGATAATTACTTCTAATTAAGCAAGTGGATAGTTTGATTGATGCCCCCTTTAAAAGTAAGGACTATTAACTGTTAAGTAGCATTACCTCCATTATCCGTTGCTCAGCCTTTACTCTGGCTCTTTGTTCTTCCTTTAATTTTTCCATGCATTCTTCCAGTTTCAACTGTCATAACACAGATAAACTATTATTTAATTTATCTCAAAATGCAATGTTTTGCAAAAACTCAACACGATGAATTCACAACTAGTACACAGCATTCCAAGCAATAATATATCTTCTACAAAAAATACATGACAGAGGTCTACCAAGTACATAACCCTAGGAAGCCAAAAATTAACATAGGAAGGTGGAAATAAGTGACTCACTTAACAGATTTGCAATATAACAATAGGTAACATGAGATTATAGCACAAATCTGTTGGGCTTATGACATTGCCATCAGACATGTATGTTCTTATTTATTTCCTCTCCTACCCCTTTGCCTTTTCAAACCTAATTTTTCACTGAATTCGTCTACCTCGTCAAAAGCGCAGATTGAGCTCCAAAAAAATCCTTTGTAGCCACATCTAGATTTTTAGAATGTATTATTCATCCAGGATTTTATTCCTTATTACAGCAGTAGGAATACAAGATTCTGAAGTGCAAGAACTATACTCTTTCCAACTGGTTTCACTTTGTTATTCAGCAAAAAAAGTTTTTTACAATCCCAAGCTGTTTGAGTTAAGCAGCTTAGTGTTGAATCAACAACAACAAAAACAAACCCAAACATCTAAAAAACATATTCTAGTCTTATGCATGAGATGCCTACACTTGTATTTTAACAAGTGATTAGTTCTATGTAATGAATCTCAGTTTCAGTTAACAGTACTCAGGATTTGCTAAGCAATCAACACATTTTCTCATATCATAGCAGAGTATTATAATCTTTAATTACAGCATCTGACGTGGAAGAACAAATAGAAATTTTTGTTCTTGCTTGCTTTAACATGGTCTTCTGGTTCCAAAGGTGAAAACTGTTAAAATTATCAAGCTGCTCTATTTTTCAGAGGGCAACCTATATGAATTAACAGTATACAAAGCTTCATTTCTCCATACACCTTGTATACAGGCACATACATGTAACACAGGACACTCCTTTTTGTACACACCTTATCATTCAGTTCTATAGAGAAGCAAAGATCCAAATAGTACTGAAATCCTTTGTCTACTATCAAAACCTTCTTCAGGAGCATACTACTGCACTTCATACAAGCAATCAACTGAAAAGACTGGTGTGCAACTGACTCCTAGGATCCGTAGACTAGCATCAACCAAGATGACCCTGGAACTAGAAAGCTAGTCACATATCATCTGAATACACAAGAAAGACTCTCAGAGGTCAGAAGGTACAGGAAAAACACATATCAAAGACAGTATTCGTGAAGAGATTTAACTGTATCTAAGTCCCACGATGTAACAAAATCGCCTTCAGGCATGGAGTCGGGGTGGAAATTTCTAATGAGAACCCTCTACAAATACCACAATGTTACTGGAATCTACCTCAGAACATGTGGAAATACTGGGAGCTAGAAATCTTTTTATAGATACAGAAGCACAACACAGAAAGTAGAGACTACAATCTTCTACACTCACTTGACAAGTAAGCTGGAATCCTGTAACCTCGCTTTGAAGATCAGTCACAAGTACCACAGGCTTGAAGAATTCTTACAGTTCCATTTACAGTGTGTATGCATGTATTTTAAAGTTTTTAGGGTGTAGGGTTTTTCTGCAAGCAACTCTACTTTAGAAACCTTAGTACTATAGTATTTTTGTTGTGAACAGATTTTAGATAATTCCAAAGGTGACAGCACTGACCTCCTCCTTCAAATTGCTGGTTTGTATTTTCAAATGGCAAAGGCTTAGAAATAGTTAAAATAGAAAATAGTTAAATTATCAAGATTTTTTAAACAGAAATTTGGAGGTTTTGTAGTCTTGTTTAAACTTGATTTATCACACTGTAGATGTACACAATATTCAATGGTTATAGGCTGACTTGACAAAAAAATTGGTAAAAAACACAGCTACATCTCCTCATAAGCAGTACCAGAAGATAACATTTGAAGGAAGATGCCTTGCACCTGTGCAAATATATTTGTCACCATTAAATTATTCTTTGATTTGCTTTTGAGAAATTCACTAGCTTACACAATCCTCTAGTCTTTGTAGAGAAAAAATTATTAAAACACATCAGAGAGAGCTGATGAAAGGTACAAGACTGACCCTTCTAGTAGTGTAGTCCAGAAAGATAGCACTGATAGCCTTTAAGATAAAGTCAAATAGCAGCAAATATATCTGTAGCCCTCAAAATTACTGTATGTAATATGACTACTCAACACCAGACAGGTATAAAACTCCATGTTCAAAAACTAAAAATATAAAAAAACTTTAGTAACTAAATATCCATGTTTTTCTACTTGATTACATTGTACTTACTTTTGAAAAAGGGTTATAGTGCAATCTCTACTTCTACATAATTCACATAATGTGTAAGAAGAGTTATCCTGCTAACTATATTAAGGAAGAAGTTCACCATTTATATCCTTAATTAAAATTTCAAAATCTGGGAGTTTCCTCAAATACATTCTTCATCAGAGGGAATTCTGATATTTCAGATTCCCTCTAGTGGAAGGAAGAATATTTAAGAGTTCTTATTTTTCATTTAAGCAGAAATTAAGCTTTTCATTAGCCAAGGGACTTTTTTTAAAAAATAAAACACAACTAATATTGTTTCACTAAGTAGTATGCTGAAAGCCCCTTTCTGAGCAGAAGGATGCAGAGAAATTCTCAAGAACCTGCATACTAAAGTGAAAGTCTAGTCATTTACTCACATCAAGAGATGTTTGGAGAGCTTTTTTGGCACACTGGCAGTTCAAGGAGTTCCCATCTCTCACTGTTTATTCCTACTCCGCAATCACATCATTGTTCTAGCACAGCTAGCTGTCCCACTTTACTGAAAGGCTGTGCAAAGGCCTGCTACAGCCAAATACACTGGATTACTTTTCAGTTAGATCAGTTCCTCCAGTCAGCTCCCCACTCAAGCAGCTCTGCAGTAAGAGCTGTTTAATGATAGTACCTAAGTCCAATTAACACAATTAAAAAGGGTCCTCTACTTCCCCTCTCACATTATCAGTGAAAGACTTCTACCACTTACCACGCTCCAGTTCTGCAATGCACCCAGTGACATAAGCCAGTGTGAGTCATTAAGATGGCTGAAAACTAACCTGCAAAAATATCACAGAACCACAGACTGGTTCAGGATGGAAGGAACCTCTGGAGGTCATCTGGTCCAACCCCCTGCTCAAGCAGGGCCACCTACAACAAACTGCCAGGACTGTGTCTAGATGTTTTTTTAATATCTCTAAGGATGGAGACTCCACAACCTCCCTGGGCAACCTGTACCACTGCTCAGTCACCCTAACAGTGAAAAAGTGTTTTCTGATGTTCAGAGGGAACCTCATTTCACAGAATCACAGAATC
>VZTO01021118.1:44029-65231 GCA_013400615.1 Syrrhaptes paradoxus
AACAGCACAGGTCCCAATACCGAACCCTGGGGGACTCCACTAGATACAGGCCTCCAACTAGACTCCATCCCATTCACTACAACTCTCTGGCTTCTTTTCTCCAGCCAGTTCACAATCCATCTCACCACCCGATCATCCAGATCGCACTTCCTCAGCTTATCCGCAAGGATACATTTGTTTCAGTTTGCACCCATTGCCTCCCTAGAAAGAACCTGGCTCTGTCCTCTTTGCACCCTTCCTTCAGGTATTTATATACGTTAATACAATCCCCCCCAAGCCTGCTCTCCTCCAGGCTGAACAGTTCCAGCTCTCTTGGCCTTTCCTCACAGGAGATGCTCCAGTCCCCTAACCATCCTTGTCACTCTTCATTGGACTCTCTCCAGTATGTCCATGTGTCACTTGCACTGGAGAGCCCAGAACTGGACACGATATTCCAGGTGTGGCCTCACCAGTGCTGAGCAGAGAGGGAAGGATCACCTCCATCTGCCTGCTGGTGCCATTCCTCTATAATGCAGTCCAGGATGCCATTCATCTTCTTTGCCGCGAGGGCACACTGCTGGCTTCTGTTCAACTTGGGTGTCCACCACGACCCCCAAGGCCTTTTCTGCAATGCTGCTTCGCAGATGGTTTGCCCTCAGCACATCTTGGTGCTTGGGGTTGTTCTTCCCTGGGTGCAGGACTTTGCACTTCTTTTTGTTGAACTACGCGAGTTTTCTCCACATCAGCAAGTTGAATCAATTTGCCTTATGATCAGATAAACACGGAAAAAGACAAGAGAGAAAAAGACTGAAACAAGAAACAGAAAAGCACTAAGGGACAGAGGGGAAGTAGACCTCACAATTCAATAGTGACAAATTGTTAGTTGGGTTCCAACATAATGTGAAACTGCGCCTTGCATCAATGTAACAAAGAGGATGGGTGAGGCACAGAAGCAGTTTGAGACTGCTTAAACATTGCTGTCAGTTCTGCAACCATGGTGTCAAAAAGTATTTTGGTTTTCAAATTCAGAAAATCAGGACAATCTGGACCTTTATAAGCATAGGAAATTTAGAAACAATTTTGGGGTAGGTTCCTAAAATTTGTAATTTAACCTCCCAGGAAGCTCAAATTAATCACAACTTATCCCTGCCTTACAGTTGCTCTATGCGTAACACTACAGGTAATGCTGACAACATAGGTCGATATGACAACCCTTTCCCAAAAGCACAGAATACTGTAATATTCCTCCCTCTCCAAACACCAAAATAAATACATCAAGTGTTTTGTGAAAGCACCGTACTTGCTGCATAGTTGGTTTTGGCACTGTACGCACATGACATGGAATTCCATTATTCCAGATACAAAGCTCTGGATGACAGTGTTGAAGCCACTGCACAGCACAATGTCAACATCTTGCACATGAACAGTAGTATGAAATCACCTACAAAGAAGAAATCCACTATCCAGCTTTAAGTCCCAGCAATATGTGGAAAGCTTGAAAATCTTCCTAAACAAAAGTTCTAGAGAGAAAAAGGGTAGGCCTAAAGAAAAGTATACACCAGCGGAAAATAAGGGCAGGTAGTCATTTATGCAGTATTTGTACAGTCCTTTTGCCTTCCCCAGTAACTCTAAGCCACCCTGACCCTCCCATTACATACAGATCTGCAACCAGTTAAGTTTCAACTTCACTTACACAAAGACATACTGTAATAATATTTATACACATGAACGGTTCATTTGCCCAATGTGGTGCTCTATGACAACCACCACCAAAAGCAGCCTGACTGTAGGTCTCATTTTTAGCAGTATTCATTTGGAGGCAGTGCAGACTCTCCAAATAAAATTCAAATCCTAACACTGCAGAAACAACCCAGTTATTCTGCCTGAGGGTGTTACTTCATAATAGCCTTAGATTACTTCAGCAGCATCACTGAGCAACTGAAACACACTTTTTGTTTTCCCTCTTATAAGAATGTTCCCTGTCAAGACATTTGCAGCAATAGCCAGTCTTGCTACTGCTAGTTATTTAGAATAATCAAAATTGTAGAGGGAATAACAAAAGACAAATGAAACAAGGTGTGTTATCAAGCTCAATTATAAAACAGAGTGCTTCAACACACTTTCAATTATTTTTTTATTATTTTTACACAGCAAACATTAAAAATATTTTAGCTCTTAGAAATAACATTAAATTACACTTATATAAGAAATACTTGGAAGAAAATACTATAGGCAACACACTGATCAAAAGATTTGTGAACCGTGATTCAAGACTGGAACAGAAAAACTATGCATATTGCAGCTATGTGTATTAAGTGAAGTTCTTCCTTATTATGGCCCTGATTGGACAATATGCTTACAGCAAATACATCTTCATTAGAACTACTCAGAGACTGGAAATCCAGTGCATATTTGACACACATCTTTTGAAATGGAAGTCTATGTGACATAACACAGGATAATTAAAAGTTTTTCAGAAGTCCTACTCCATGACTGGTTACTAGCTTAACCGTAATTTTCTGAACAAAACACAGACTAATGGATACAACGTGCAGTCACAGAACATGCTTCTTACCTGTAACTGTTGATACTTTGTTACGTTAGTCTTATCTAATGATTTTGCCAAATCAGGATGATGGATAACATCATATAAATCTTCCGTGTCTTCAGTTTCAGATGCAGAAGCACTTTCGACTGTCACTTTCACAGGAATACCTGTCTAATCACATTGGAAAACCACACCAACTCACAGCATTACACTGTGCAATAAAAATCAAAGATTAAATAGTACCAAAAGCTTGATATATATGCAACCGTTTCCCAGAGACCCTTACAATGCATATACATTGTCCAGCTATGCAATTTTGAAACAAATCTGCATAAAACAATCCTAATAAGAAATCCTATGTGTGCATCTATTGGGTATATGTGGCAAGGATTTAGTAGCAGGGGCCTGCAGGGTTGGTCCCTATGAGGAGAGGCTGGGGCTGCCCCAGTCAAGAGTCAAGACACAGCCAGTTCCAGCCGGCTCCAGCTGACCCACCGCAGGGCACCAGGGCATGACTGAGCCCCACAGCTGAGATGGTGGTGCCTCAGGGAAAGCATATTTAGGAAAAGGCAAAAAATGCCAGAGAGGGAGAGGGAGAGAAAAGAAGTAAAATAGAACAGAGGGAGCACCAGGCCGGAAGGAGGAGGATGTGCTGGACGATACAGCTGACCCCCACTCTCCAGCCCAGGTAAGAGCCCATGCCAAAGCAACGGGATGGGCCAAAGGAGCTGCACCCCATGTGCCAGAGAAGGTTTTGCCAAAGGACCATGGGAAGCCTAAACCAGAGCAGGGGATAAGTGTGCTGGCTTCAGCAACCATCAGGCCCTTCTGTGAGACAATTTAATTCATTAGCACACACTAACACACTTCTTCAGCTTTTCTCTGGAGGGTGGGGCGGTGTGGGAGACAAATGGATGCAAAGGAGAAGGAGGAAAGAAGGGATCTTTTTTTCCCCTGATGGTACGTTTACTACAGCAGTTCACAGATGAGTTCAAACAGAAATACGCAGTCCAAAAGCAAAAGGAGGAAAGAGAGGAAGGGGGAAGCAGCACCTTTCAGAGAAAAAATGCTGTTAACTCTCCTTATTGCCTCCGGAGGCATCATGTTCATACTCAAACCCAGCTTGCTCATAAGGCTAAGAAACCAAAATGCAGTGATACAGAAATAGGAATAAAGTAAGTATCAAAGAAGTTTCAACCAAACGCTGACATAAATGATTATTTTGCACTTCTTTGAGAGAGAAACTTTAAAAGTATGTTCCAGTCTTAACTTTCAGACAATAAGATCCTGTTGAGAACAGTTTCATCTCTTTTCAGGCATTCGTCTACTACATAAATCATATGAGAGGGAGAGTACCTGAATCTTCACTGGTAGTTCTTCAGTACCATCCACTGGCACCCCTCTAAAGTTAGAAAAAAGCACTTTTGAGGAAACTAAGTTTATATGTCAGTATTGCTACTTCCATTTCCAAACACAGGATTCTAGGACAGGTGAAGCAGTAAAAGTGAAAACAGCATCAGAGACTGCAATGTATGCCTTTAACACTCATTATATCCTCATTTTGTTCTAGCAGTACTTCTGCTTAATCATGAATTAGAGAAACATTACTGGATGATGATGTTAATATCTTCAATAGGCATCTCACTTCGTTAATTATGACGAAGTGAACACGAGAATCTGGTGTTCAGCATTTTGAATCACAAGTTTTATAAAAATACTTATGATAGAGCATTAAGTAATTTTTTTGTTAAAAGATTTATATAGCCTCCATTTTGAGAGGCCAATGTCTAGGGAATGCATTAAAAAAAAAAAACAAAAACTGTTTCAAAAGGAAGCAGGAGGCTTCCATGTGTAAAAATTTTTCTTTTTCATTTTACTTCACAGGGCTTAGATAATCACAAAAATTATGTTGGCATTGGGAAAGATGGAGCAGAAAGAAGAGATGTAAAAAATACATACGCACCTAAAACTAGAAGTCAAATCAACTATACTACAAGCTTAGAAAACTAAATTGCATCTTCAACTATGATAAATCTGATAAATCACTAGTAACTAGAGAAAAAACAAGCAACATGGGTGTTTGTGGGGGTTTTTTTTTGGTTACACCTGGATATTACTATGGCCATCAAATTATATCATTTTGTGTATATAAAAAAGTTTCTGGAATAGAAGTTATGTAACATCCTCAAAATGTATATAAACATTTAAAATTATGGATGCAATAGGAAATTCTGTGTGTAATTTTCAACTACATATTTTAGAAAGCTCACACTGCTCTCTATTAAATTTACAATGGAGATTTTATGCTTTACTATTTTCCCTTGTACTATGAAAACCTTACCTGCATCTCTTTGCACGTTCTGCAGTTCGCCAGGGAAGGAAGCCTTTTGTGCCCGGTGGTAGTGGTTTTGGTGAGTAACTATCTTTCACAGATGTATTTTTTTTCCCAGGACTAACAGACTTTTTAGATGTTAATCCTGCATTGAAAAGCAAGAATAGGAGAAAAGATAAATCATTACAGTTAGTTATTTACATATAATTTCACAACTTACTGTTCGTAAGTAAAATCTCCTATATGTAGTAAAAGGGGCTGTAGGAAATCTACCTTTCAGTCTAATTTTGCTGAAGTGTTCAAAAACTTTTGTTTTGCTTCCCAAAGAGAGGGGCGAACAGTTTATCTGCTTGTAACGATAACCTATACTTAACTGTTATGTTAGGTTGATCTAAGTAAGACACTCTGTTATTCAAAAAAGGAACCAATGTTTTGTAGCTAAAGAGGTTTATTCACATTACTAATGTCAGATACCTAACTCCCATTGTCTCAAGTGGAAGCTTAAGGCAGTCCACGTAGACAGTAAGGATATCTATGTGCTTCAAATTGCCCTCTAGTGGCTTTAGTGTGAAGAATGTTGGTTTTGTAACTGACAAAATGCTTGAAGCTGGTACTCACTTAAGCAGGTATCTTCACTTAAGAGGAATAACAATGAAAAGTCATGTTGACTAGTCCAGTCTTTTGCTGTTGTTTAAATTATACACTGTCACTCAAAGTAGATCCAGAATAAACACCTAGTGTGGATGATCACTCTACCCCAGGTTCTAGTTAAGTTTAAAACTAACAAGCCCAGAAAACTGTTCACCTAGTATTTCATACAGTTAAACTAGTGAGAACTCAGGTTATTGTTTCTCTAAGAGGAATAAAACAACTAATTTTGTAATGGTATAGAAATGCAAAACTGTGGTAATGGGATTCTAAATTTCAGAATTTCATTTTGTTCCCCCAAAATAAGATAGTTTTCACCTCCTGACTCTTTAAACCAAATAAACAAACACCAAAAAACACCACAGCTATATTTAAGTCAGGCATTTTCTTCCTCCATCACCCTGATCATCACAGTTTATTTGTACAAAGACTTCAATTTGATTTATGCTTACCGCTCTGCTTCCAGATAACTAGAGCAAAGATGAAAGCCAGCAAAATGTATTACAGTGAAAGTTTTAGTAACTTATTAAAAAAGTTTTAGCGTATAGCAGCTATCAGAACTAAATTACAGAATTCAAGATACCTTTGTTATTTTAAACATACTATTTATAATAGATTTATATGGAGTTAAAAAAAAAATCTTAGAACATTTTGTACATCAGTAAAAAATGCATGCTTGTTTGTTCTGGCAGAGGACAATCTGCTACAGAGAGGTTACACCACCAGAAGAAATAGGCAACTTTCTACCACCAAGCTTCCTAGAAGTGAAAGCTTGTGGAGAGGATGCACTCAGAATAATGTGCAATGCTTCCACATATTTAGGTCAGTATATCCTACCATTTTTCCAGCCACATATCTAACAGCACTCAGAACAAGAGCAAGTTTCCTACAGAAACTACTGATGGTAGAAGACACATTATCGAATTAGGAATGGAATTTTTTCTGAAGACAAGTATTCTGCAAAACTGACATTTAAACACATCGCATATTTTATAATTAAAGCTCTTAAACATTAAAATATTATTTTATAGACAAAATTTACTATAGTCAAAGAAAAAAAAAAAGTATTACCAATACGAATAGTAGCTTTTCCTTTTCTACCACTTCCTAGGACAATAGTTCTTTTCTTTGGTCTAGTTTTCAATGCATCCTTGGAAGATGGAGACATCAGCCACTTATACTGGATTTTTTTTTTTAAAGAAAAGACAAATTGTTTTAGCAACTGATATTTAAAGATGTGCTCATTTAAGATTAGAGGGGGTTTTGTCAGACATATGAAGAACACTGCTTGTTACAGAAAACTTAATAAACTGTAAAATTAACGAAAACCAAAAATCCCACAAAGCCCCAATTCAAACACAGATGCAATGCAAGTCTGAGTGTTACATTATCAGAAAGTGTTCCCAGAACACTGTAATATCCCATCCAACATTTTCCTTTCTCCTGTGCAAAACACTTCTCCTTTTATAGTAAAAAAAAAATTGCATCAACCCTATAAAAAGGAAACCCTAGCTTTTCCTTTTCATTCTCAGCTGGCTTGCTAGGAATGACTGGCTCAGGCCAAAGTTCTCCAGAGTAATAAAAGCTTCCCTAACATGATTTTGTATTACCAATAAAGTCAGTAGTTTAAAAAATACAAAGTTTGATTTTCACTGCCTGTAATGAAAATTCATCCTTACACAGTAAAATCCTCCAATCTAAAATTAAGACATAGTGATAATCAAAGGCAATTGTTGTACTTCAAACTTCCTTTCCTAACAGCAACAGTTGTATTCTTAAAGGTTCTTCTTTCCCCAATAAAAGTTTTATTATTCCATGTAGATATTGTTAAGTTATACTGTCACTTATTTTTCAGTATGCATCAAGCTATAGTTAGTACGAAGTGTAGCGCTGAAGCAGACAAAGGAAATGCAGTTGATATTAACACAAAACTTATCTCAGATAGCCCTAAAGGCCACATCAGAGTAGTAGGAACAGTATGCCAATGTTATTTCCATCTAATGCAAAGGAAAGATTAAATTACTGTGCTCTAACTAACAGACTTTAGTCCAAGTTTATAATTGGTAAGAAAAAATTGATATTTTTAAACTTTGGACTCAAATAATCTTTGTACAAATTTTGCTGAGTCTACAGCTGGGTCTAGGTCCTGAGACAAGTGAATTGCTCATTTTAAACTAAATAGATGGAAACAGTAAAACTAAACTGTAAATTTCTAAGAGCAAGAGTATCTTAATTTTGTTTTATTACACATACAAAAGAGCAGCTATACTAAGCTAAACCTAAAGTTCATCTAGCCCAGTAGGCTGTCTCTTGTGTAGATGTCTGCTGCTGTTGTTGTTGTACAACATCCAAGTATAGAGACAGCAAACATTAAGACAGTGTTGAAAAATTGCTAAATTCTTGAGCTCAGACTATGAAAGCAACTTGTTTCAGTGGATTTTTCCTTTAAGTTGTTCAGTCTCTCTCAGAATCTACACAAACTTTCACCACCTATCACATCCTATCATATCTACAATTACAATCCATTATACTAGCTGCACAGTCCTGCTAGGATAGTACAACTTTCCTGTGTTTTAGCTGCCCATCGAATTTAAAGAGTTCAATTAGCAGTAGGCAGCTCTTCTTGAAAACCCAACCCAAAAGACAAGCACCTACATGCTACTGAAAATCAAAGAGAAACAACCAGTTTTGGTGCAGAACAGGATGAAAGGGTTGCTGTGACTGGTATCCAGTAACCAAGGGGTGACAGTACATTACAGCCTATTTGTGGCAGCCAAGACATGATCTTCTGTAGTTACGACAGCTTATTATTATGAGGCCAGTCAAAAGCCCACCAAACTTCTCTTTGTAAAGCAACACCTTAATATTTTCTGCATAAGCAAAACCATGGAGTTGACACAACAGTGCCATGAGATGTTACAGAATGCAGTTCTACCACTTCTCAGATACAAACAATTTCAACACTTTGCTGAGTTTTACTCATGAGAATTATGACAGTTAGACTTTGGCAGCATAAATAGCTGAAACTAGAGGCAGTACTAGGGATGATCATCCATGCATCTCTTTAGTTATCTGTGGGTGAGATATGGTATGAGTTAGGCCACTTGCAGCAAGAGTAAGCAACATATCACTTTCACACAAACTACCTCTTGCACCTTGTGTTCAAGAAGTCTCTCCACATAGGCTAACTTAGTCTACTTAATTCTTCATTTTCTATCAACATTAAAACTAGATCTCTAGCAACTACCATTGGTAAAGAAAAAAGAAATCCACACTAAATTAAACAATTTCAAAGACAGACACCTATATTTTCTCCACTACAGAAAAATGGACCAACACATCCTTTTGAAACCTCACAGGTTTGGAGGCAGTGCACAAATCACAGAATGAAGCAATGTGGGTGCTAACTGACCATATTCTTTTTTGACAAGCTTAAGCTACAAGAAACAAACATTGCTTAAATTTGTAAACTTACTCTATAATGGATACTCCCTTAAAAAAATCATGGAAAATCTGCAAAACAAATGAAATTTTTGTATTATGCTAAACTTGTTAAAATCGAAAGAACCAGAGCGTTGGTTACATCCATAATTTAAAATATGTCATTAGGACTCTCACAAATACAATCTTAGGTTATTTTTCCTTGTACTTTTTTTTTTAATCATACAGCTGATTTTTGACTATTGACAGAATGAAGCAACAGTCCTTGCACCTTTGCAACAGAGACAAAATGACTGTCTTCATTAATACCTCTGATTTACCAATTCATTCCCTGAGTTTTGACTCCTTAAAAAAAAAAACAACTACAAACACAAACCAACACACTACCAACACCCACATACAACGCAACAAAACCCCACATGGCTGACTTTCAATATAGAGCAAATCAAGACCATACCTCAAATACTCTCTTCATCATATCCATTTATTCTGTAACTGAGCTCAAAACCAACTATAAATCCTGGATTAGGGTAGTAAACATTTCCATTTCAAAATAATATCAACCTCAACACAAAAAGTTTGCCTTCATCTTACTGAACAGGTGCATTATCCCTTTTTGAGTGTCTGCACTGTTTCCATGATAAACTGTAAATATTATTTCATAGAATCATTAAGGTTGGAAAAGACCTCAAGGATCATCAAGTCCAACTGTCAACCCAACACCACCTAACTCACTAAACCATGTCCCTAAGCACCACATCTACACATTTCTTGAACACCTCCAGGGATGGTGACTACACCACTTCCCTGGGCACCCTGGTCCAATGCCTGATCACTCTTTCAGTGAAGACATTTTTTCTAATATCTACCCTAAGCCTCCCCTTGTGCAACTTGAGGCCGCTTCCTCTTGTCCTATCACTTGATTGTGACCAGCACCCACGTCGCTACAACCTCCTTTCAGGTAGTTGTAGAGAGTGATAAGGTCTCCTCTCAGCCTCCTCCTCTCTAAACTAAACAACCCCAGCTCCCTCACCCACTCCTCATAAGACCTGGGCTCCAGACCCTTCACCAGCTTCATTGCCCTTCTCTGGACCTGCTCCAGCACCTCAATGTCCTTCTTATGGTGAGAGGCCCAAAACTGAACACAGGATTCAAGGTGCGGCCTCACCAGTGCTGAGTACAGGGGCACAATCACTTCCCTAGTCCTGCTGGCCACACTACTTCTGATGCAGGCCAGGACGCTGGTGGCCTTCTTGGCCACCTGGGCACACTGCTGGCTCATGTTCAGCCAGCTGTCGACCAGCACCCCCAGGTCCCTCTCTGCTGGGCAGCTTTCCAGCAACTCTCCCCTGAGCCTGTGGCGTTGCAGGGGGCTGTTGTGACCAAAGTGCAGGACCCGGCACTTGGCTTTATTGAACCTCATACAATTGGCCTCAGCCCATCAGTCCAGCCTGTCCAGATCCCTCTGCAAAGCCTCCCTACCCTCAAGGAGATCAATACACCCACTCAATTTGGTATCATCAGCAAAGCCTACGAAATAAAGAGTCTAGGCTGGGTTTTTTTGTGGAAGAAGCAAAGTTACTTAACAAGCTCGCGGTCAGTCCTTTTTCATCCATATTTTTAATGAGGTATGAAGAATTACTAGTATCACCAATAAGACTTTAAGATATTACAGTACCTGGATGAATACAAAACAAATGTCTTGAGTTGAGTGATCTCTTAGTTTATGAGAGATGCTCGAGAGTTGCTTTTTTTCATGGTTCAGCCATCTTAAGCATCTTGAGGGAGATGCTATTTTCATGTGATCCCTGCCACACTTTGCAAGTGTTGATTGCATCTGCCAAGGAGAAGGACTACTCCTTCACAACCAACCTCAGTTTCTCAAAAAAAATCTTTAAGAGATTGAACTGGGAACTGTATTAATCTCAAAGGAATCCTACACACAAACTTCTCAGTTTATTAGGTACTCCCTACAGATCCACACCTCTGACTTTTAAGCTTTTTCAAAACCAAAAGAGTAGCAAGTTCCAGAAAACTGGGATTGTTGGAGCTCTGTGAAAACAAGAATAAGAGTACACTCATTTGTTCGCTCTCTCCTTTAGGACTGAATCAGATTTCTCTGTTATAAGCAAAAGACTCAGTATTTAAACAGTATATCTAACCACAAGTGGTCCAGCCATTCAGTTTATGCACATTATTGTAAACTCGCTATGTACTATTAGGTAAAGATGACAAGGGGTACTGCACTTCAGCTAAACTCTGTTTTCTTAGATCTTGGAAAGGATAGTCATGAGTAACTGTCCTGGTTTCAGCTGGGATGGAGTTAACTTTCTTTGTAGCAGCCAGTGTAAGGCTGTGTTTTGGATTTGTGCTGAGAAGGCGGCTGATTAACATACTGACATTTATAGTTGCCACCAAGACAGTCAAGGACTTTTCAGCTTCTCTGCTGTGCCAGTGTCTGCTGATGCAGGAGAAGCTGGGAGGGAGCACAGCCCAAATTACTAGCCTAGGATTCAACCTTACTTTTAGGACTGAGACCGAAATTGGCCAGTGGTATAATCCACGTCATGCACAGCATACAGATCAGGCTCTGTCTGGAAATTCTCTCTCTGGGTCATCTCTCTCCCTGGGTCATCTTGCTCTCTCAGTTGGCTCTCAGTCTCTCGGATGGTTGGGCACCTATCTTTTCAGGGTTGCAGTTTCAGGACCCTCCCTGCTCTGGGATCATTAGCTGGGAACAGGCTGAGCCTTGGTCATTGGGTGATGAGCAGTATCACTCATTTGTATATTTGTATATGTTATTATTATCATTATTATTTTCAATTTTATTGGGGTTTAGTCATTAAATTGTTCTTATTTCAACCCATGAGTCTCTTATCTCCTTACCCCTTTTATTCTCTCCACCATCCCTGGGAGGGGGGAGGTGAGCAAGCAGCTGTGTGGTATTTGTTTGCCACTAGCGGGGTTCAAAACCACAACAGTAGCTTAAAAAAAATCTTAACTATGTAAACTTTTGGCAAAAAGTAAATTTCTAAATAGATTTCTAAAGTTGCGATTTCCTTTACTTTTTAATAAAAAGTTGTTATTGCCATGTCAACAAGAAAGACATGTAGTAGAAAGCCTTACAGCAGTCCAGCAGCAATATTTACTTAACGTTCTATAGTAATGCTCAAGTATACACACACATTTTTATTTTCTTTTCACTAAATGCATATCGTGGTTTTAATACATTACATCTTAAATTACACAAGAAATCATATAAAATGCCCAATAAAATATCATGTTGCTGACAGATTTTTTTTTAGTTTTTCCCTTCACAGTGGGTTTTTTTGGTTTTTAAACTGTTTAAGAGTCAGACTTCTGTTTATAACCAGAATAGCTGTTTTAGATTCATTCAGAATAAAGTTGTCCTTTAAAACAAAAATGCAATGGCACCGACCCCAACCTCACTCCAAAATGCCTAAAACATACCTCTGAATTAGCACTATTTCCATTCATAAGAACTCGTTCAATTATGTTTTTCATCATAACGTGATCTAGAATGAATTAAGATATCTTATTAAGAACTTCCTGTATGAAACAAGTATTCATGCAAACAAAGAGATCATTAAATAAGCAGTGCACATTACCTCCCCTGCTCCTTTCCCCTATTCTAAAAATGTTTAGCAAAATACTGTTTCAGGTTTTTGCCTTAAAGGCGGTTTATTTTTCCCCCAGAGTTACTGAAAAAAAAACCCAAAGATGACAAAGGTAGATACAGATACGTACCAATTAACGGATTTTTTCTTATGTCAAGTACCACTAGTGTTGTATTCGTTTGAAGAGCACCTAATAATGACCTTGCTCCTTCATTGGATATTCCACACTGCTGCAAATCAAGTGCTACAATGTTTAAGGAGGTAAAAAAAATAAATATATTCAGTGGCATAACCTGTAGTCAGTATTTAACACAATTAATCCACACCTCCTGAAAGCTTCCACTTTATAGAACATGAAGCATGAGAAAAGCAGAAATGATGATAACAGCCATGTGTAAAAAGAATATTACTTTCAGAGAAGAAAACTAGAAATTTAGATCAGTATTACAGATCAATATTAAGAAATAAGTGCTAAACAACTGCAAAGGGATGAATACAAAAATCAGAGTTAAGTCACTGTTCTTGACAATTCCTAGTAGATACAATATTCCGAGGCACCAATTAATTCAACTGCTCAAGGTAACATCATATATACAAACACATAAGCTTATGTCTAAAAAGTATGAGTCAGTGCTTCTACAAGTTCATTGCTTGCACACATCAGTAAGTTACATGGTCACCACGAAAGAGTACTATCATGGCTTTGGCACTTACTTCATGTTGTGTGTGCACAGTACCACTGAATGATTGAGGTTGCAAGGGACGTGTGGAGGTCATCTTGCCAAAACCCCCTGCTCAAGCAGGCTCACTTAAAGTCACTTGCCCCGTACCATGTCCAGAAAGCTCTTAAAGATCTCCAAGGATGAAGACTCTTCAACCACCCTGGGCAGCCTCCACCAGTGTTCAGTCACCCTCAGAGTAAGAAAGAGTTTCCCAATGTTCAGGGGGAACCTCTAGTGTTTCAGCCTGTGCCAACCTCCTTTTGTCCTGTCACCAGACACCACCAGAAAGAGCCTGGCTGCATCTTCTTTACAGCCTCCCTTCAGATATTTGTATGCCTTGATGAGACCCACTTAGAGCCTTCTCTTCTCCAGCCTGAACAGTCCCAGCTCCATCAGCCTTTCCTGACATGAGATTTGCTCTAGTCCCTTCATCATTTTAGTGGCCCTTCACTGGACTCTCTCCAGTAGCTCCAGCTCTCTCCTGTATAGGGAAGCCCAAGTGTGGCCTCACCACTGCTGAGTAGAGGGAAAGGATCACCTTCCTCAACCTGCTCACAAGTTTCTGCCTAGTGCAGCACAGGACATCATTTGCTGCTTTTGCCACAAAGACACTTTGCTGGCTCACAGTCAGCTTGTTGTCCACCAGGACCTCCAGGACCTTTTCTGCAAAGCTGCTTTCCAGCCACACAGCTCTCAGCATGTTCTGGTGCATGGAATTATTCCTGCCCAGGTGCAGGACTTTGCACTTCCCTTTGTTAAGCTTCACAAAGATTCCAGCAGCCCATTTCTCCAGCCTGTTGAGGTCCCTCTGGATGGCAGCACAACCCCACCTTCCCAGGAATTCAAGTAAAGCCGACTGGCCTGTAGGTCTCGGTCCTTCTTCCCAGCCTTCTTCAAGATAGGAGTGACATTTGCTACCCTCTGGTCCTCAGGCACCCCTCCCAATCACTGTGATCCTTCAAAGACTATTGAGAGTGGCCTCAAAATGGCATCAGACAGCTCCCTCAGCACTTGTGGATGTATCCCATCAGGGCGTATGGACTCCTGTTCATCCAGTTTGCTTAAGCATTCTCTAATCTGTATAATCAGTATGCATGTTATCTGCACACCTGTCATCAAACACTTACCTGCTGAAATAGTTTTATAGTTTGAGCCGTGTACAGAATACTATGACTTACACCACCACAATTAGTCATTTTGTACAGATATACTGTAGAATAAGTTACTTCTCCACAATACAAGAGGACAATACTAGACGACTGTTATGTTTTTGTGTGGAGGGTTTTGTCTGGTAGCAAGGAGGGGTGTAATGGCTCCTTAAGCAACTGCTAAGTGTTCCCCTAGCTTCCAGTCTGCTGCTGGTGGCAAGGGAGAGGTTACAGTGGTGGCTCCTCTTTTAAATGACTCTTACCGAGTCACCCCCTCCCCCCCCAAGCATTTGGTAACAGGGGGAGTGGGGGAAGGGACACCACCATCACTTAGTTTTTTGTAAGCAACTGCTTGAAGTGTCCCATGTTCAGACTGCACCCACCCCAGGCCAGGGCTGAGCCAATGGGCGCCTCTGGGAATAACATATTTAAGAGGGGGCACAGAACAATGGGTTGGCACAGCCCCGGGCAGGGCACGGCTCAGGCAGCCTGCTCGGCTTCTGCAAACCGACCTGCTGTAGCCCAAGCCTCCGCCATGGCTCGCCCAAGAGACCTTTTTCCCAGGAGCCAATGAAGACCTGAAGGTTAAGAGAGAAAAAAGATTCTGAAAGAAACAGCCACGCAGGTACTGAGTCGGAACCACGAAAGAGAACGCTCTCAGCATTTCCCCTGCCACGTGGTGAAGAGCTGTGGAGGACCCCACGCAGGAACTACTGTAGCCCCATTTGGAATTGAGAAGCAGCCGTGGAGGACTCCACGCTGGAACTAGAAGCCCCACGCTGGAGCCAGTAGTCGTCAGGGGGACTGTAGCCCTGTCTGGAACAGGACTCATGTCAGAGAAGTTCTAGAGGAGGACTCTCAACGTGAGGAAGGGACTCCACGTGGCAGTCGGGAGAGACTGTGAGGAGGAAGGAGCGGCAGACTGACTGCATCCCCCCCCCACTCCCTGGCCCGCTCTGCAGGGGGGAGAGGGTACAGAACAAAGCCTTTGGGCTTTGGGAAGAAGGGAGGGGTGGGGGAGAAGTGCCTTTTTGTAAGATGTGGTTTCTCTCTTTCAATATCCTGCTTCTTGTTGTGAATAGTTAATAAATTCAATTGTTTTTCTTGTTCTTCACAAATCCTGTCAGTTTCTTGCCTGTGACCCTAAGTGGTGAGTGCCCCTGCCTCAGCCCACCAGGTGTTTAGCAAAAACTGTCCCCCTGGTTTTATAAACCGCCACAATGACACAACAGTATTCAGACACTTTGATGATTCAAAAGAGGCAAAGAAATTTCTTTTGAAAAAAGATTACTATTCCCTCCCTAAACTGCAAGTTACTCTTCTGGCTATATTTGCTATAATTGCCAATTTTAAGTTTTCTGCCTGCCACCTCTGTATCTTAAGAGTCAATATTTCACGTTACCTTTTAGCCAAAGGTCCTCTCCTAGACAGTCTGCAAAGGCACTTGCTCCTCTATCTCCAACAAGCATGTTGCAGTTAAAAGTAATCCGCCTCAAGCCGGTCATATAGTCAAGGTCAGGTCTCCTGTAACGTAGGCTTTCTGCCCAAGCTTCACCATGTCTTTTCATTGCCTGGCACTTTGCAAACAAAGAAGCTGTTACCAAGTGCAAAGGCAAAGCCATTATCGATGACAAGAAGATCATAAGTTATCTTTGTAATTGATATTTAATGGCTTGAGTGCTGATATAAGAAACACAGTTATACCATTTCTGAATTGAAGAAATACAAGTAATTTTTAGACAATAGAGTTAAGTCATGTTTATTCCGCTCATCCAATTTGCAATGCAAATTATTAAATATGGCCACAAAACATCTCATTACCCTCTTTTGGCAGACACACACTTTCAACACATCTTCAATAGGAAATACACACTAGGAAATGATGTGCTTTCAGGTAAACCAATGTTAATATCAATTAGAATATTGTACTAGTCACAAGCGTACTAATCAGTTAATTAGGAGCTTTTAAACTGTAACCTCAACTATTCTTACCCAATGCAAAAGAACACTTAAGACATTTTTCAAAATTTGTGACAATGAAAAAAGCACTCCCCAAAACAGGTGACAGACATTTACAGCCCTAATCCTCATTTAAAGATAATACATCAGTCTGAACTGTTATTTAACTGATATTCACTAAGAAATAGCATATTTAAATCCCACAACAGTAAACGAAGCTACTTTTGGCATACAAAGTCACAAAATCCAGAAGGACCGTGGACATACTTCAGTATTCGTGTATACTGCTCACACAGTGCTTTGATGGACTTAGAGCTTGAAGGTAACAGAAAAAAAATCAAATGTATTTAAGTTCTTGTGAACATTTGGTTCTAAGAAAGGTGATTAAATTACCTTTAATACATTTGCTATGTGTTCTGCCCCTCTCCATGTGAGGCTACATCCCGTGAAATTTACATATCTGATAGTGGCTGAATTCTTTACACTCTGACAGATTGCTGAAGAAAACAAAAGCATGCATGTTATCCACACACACCACCGCCAGATTATCAGAACACACTTTTTCACTGCCATGTTAAGAAGCCAAATCAGTTTTAATAGGTAAAAGCCTTGACAAAGAACTAGTGTTGAAATACAAAGTATATTTTAAATACATTTAAAGCGATCAAGATCATTTATTTCTAGCACAAGTGTTTAGCAAAGAGTATCTGGAAAAGCTAGAATGTATTTTATTTCAGTTTAATTATGTAAATATGAACAAATCATGAGAGTTAACCTCCAATATCATGACTGTTTTAAGTAAAAGTATAAACATCACTATAAAGTAGTATGACTATTTACTGGCATCAAGCAAAGAAATTCAAGTCTTTAAATGTTGTTAAGTCATGGAGAAAAGTAGAGATTGTTGTTTTAGTCACTACAGAAAAATCTAAAACAGTAACTGAAATACTCAAAAACTTACCTATTTAAAGGACTAAAAAAGAAAGAAGTATATTTACACCTTTCTGATTCTGAACTTACTTTCTAGTCCTCCATCTCCAATTGGACAGTGAGCTAAAGAGACACTCTCCAGAGATGAAGCTGCAGCCAAACCCTTCAGAATAAAAACAATGTTTGTTGACTAGTGTAAAAAACAAAAATACAGAGAAAAGACCAAATCAAACTGCTCAGAACAATTTGTGCTCCCTACAAGAAACTCTAGGGTGTTAGAGGAAGCTCAAAAGTCAACCTCAAAGCTGTTTAAGCTGGTTAACTTCTTTAGCACAGGAGAAGCCATAGCCCACTGGCAACAAGCAGCAACTTCCTTTCCTAGAAGCCACTCATAAGCAAACTACAGAGTGTTCCAATAACACACCATCAAGACCTGTTTTTATCTCCTTGGTGTCCCAAAATTTTCCTTGTCATGTACACGCACTGTAGTTTCAGTCAAAATCAAAGCTATATGCCCCAAACACATGGCAGAGATGTTGCTAAGAACTTCCTAATAAGCCTTGATGAATAAGGGCAAGCGAAGATTATGTGATTTTGATATATTCAGCAAGACTAGGTTATACTAAACATCTCAGCAGAATCATTCATATAATGGATAACCCAAAGATGTCTTAGAAGAGGAATATTCTTGCCTGTGACAAATATTTATAAAATTTCGTTGCTACTTCTCTACATTCTAAGCATATTTTCCATTTATTTGCATACTAGTATATTCTCACCTTTGTTAAAAGTATTAGATCTCTCTCCCTCAGAAGCAAACCCTGAAGTTCTAAATTTTTTAGTACATCTGATATACACAGACAGCCTTTGACAGCTTTGCATAGGTGGCCAGTCAAGTCTTTTGATCGAATTGCTGGAATTCTCCTTCTAAAGTAAGTTTTATATCTTTCCACACCTAGTAAACAACAAAAATTACACATCAGTAAAATCCAGTCCCTGTAGACTCAAAAGCAACCATAATCACACCATACTTTTTTGCTGCTTTTCTTAAATTGAAATTATTTCTTTGGTATTACAATTCCTCCCCTCATGTATTCAATCACAGAAAAGCTTTATGCAACAAATTCCAATATGCATACATCAACATGTCTTTTATAGTCATCACTACAAACCTGATTCTCCAAGACCATGTTGATGAAAACTTCTTATTCCAATAGAAGCCAGAGTCTTATTATGCCTGATAGCATTCAGAAGTGGTGCCCAATCAGCAGCTTTGATGCGATCTACAACTAGATCAAGAGCCCCCTCAGTCAGGTTAGCCTTCACAGCTTGCAGTGGGACAGAGCCTTGAAGAGCACAAAGATGTTCATAATACAGGTAGAAATCCAGTATGCACTGTCTTCTCATTTTGACTGACTCAATCATTTCTGTGATAAATCTCTCTAAAATGAGGGGAGAAAAAAAAGATATAAACTTTTCCTGATGTATAATTGATTTCACAACATAGTCCCAATTCAACATGCGTACGCAAAACATGAATATGTTCATGCACATTGTATAGCATTTACATGTCTCTGTAAATGCTAAGTGATGTCTTGCGATGCTCACTACCTGTGTATGTATAGCTGAATGAACATGACGGTGAAAAAAACCCAACAAACCTGCATTTTTATTCTCCCACACAAATAGCTATATCCAAAACACAAAAGGCCTAATGCTCAAGCACTAACTGTTCAGAAGCAACTATGCAAACTAGAACTCTTCTGCATGGAATTTAGTGCATCTGACACAACCCTGGAGTATCTTAACTGGGTTTGAGAATGTACACAAGGGACAATTACCATCTCTTCCAATACAGAAGCAAGAAGACATCAGATGATGCTAGTTGGAAACAAGTTAAAGTGAAAAAAGAAACAAATCACACAGTAAAACTGAGAAATCCAGTTCCATGCTAAAATTTTTTAGAAAGCTACAAGCTTGTAGCAACGCAAAAAACAGCCGGGCAAATGTATACGTGGGCAAAAAAATTCCATACAAGACCACTGACCACAGAAACAAGGACCATGCCCCACATCCAGAACGGTAAGACACACAGAGGAAGATTCCCTGCATGCTTACTCGCTGCTTCCACACTTCATGAAGCATGGCCTGGTGGTCTGCTAGGACTAACACATTTTATTTGACCTGCTAGATCACTGTATTTAAGTATCTAATACACTATCCATCTTACATGCACAACTAAACAACTAAAACTATCACTGGAGTAAACCAGTTTTTTTATGTTTCACCCACTCAATATTGCCACCAACTCAGACTCCGCTCCCTAACAAACCACACCACTAAATCAGCACGAACTGGGCACTTTGCTGCTCGCCATCAGCCAGGGGGATATGGGAGAAGCGCCGGGCCGGGGAGGGGGCGGGGAGGCGGGAGCAGCTCCAGTCGCTCCCTCCCGCACCGTACGCACCCCACCCCCCCTGCCGGGACGGCCCCACCTTCCCGGAACGGGCCTCAGCCAGCCCCTGCGGGCTCCCAGCCGGGCCACCAGCCCCTGCTCGCTCCTCTACCGCGGTCCCGCCTTCTCTCCCACGCCCCAGCCCCGAGCCGAACCGCGCCGCCGGCCGCGGCGGTGACCTCGCACCTCCCCCGAGCCCGCCGGCTGTCGCCAGCCGTTACGGGAGCCGCCCACCTCCTCGCGGCGCTGAGCCGGTCACGCGCGCCCCGCCGTTTCCCTGGGAACCCAACAGCCGCTGAACCCGCCCACCGCCACGTGGCGCTCCAGGCTGCTGCCCCGATTGGATGCCGCCCCTCCAGCCTCTTACCTTCCTACTTTCAAAATGCCCACCCCCCCCCATCCCGCACCAGTGATCCTCCACGGGCGCGGGTGCTCCTCGCGCCGTAACCGTCGTCACTGCGTGGGAGGGGCGGTGCATCCCCCTCATTGGCCAGGGCGGGAGGTTGGTCCCGGCAACCCCCGCGGCCCCAGTGAGGGGGCGTGTCCATTCCCGGGGACCGCCCACCGCGGGGCGTGCCCCAGCGGTCACCGGCTCGCAGCGTGTGCCGGTGTCGGAGCGCAGCCCCGCCAGGGTGTGGGCTGATCCCGCAGGTCCCGGGAGCTGCTGTTCCTCAGTCCTGGCACCGCCAGCCCTAGCCTTGCAGCTTGCGGGTGGGTGGGTTGGCAGACCGCCGCTGGCCGGCCCCCGAGGAATCGGCAAAGTACAGTTAGCTGTTAGAGCGGTTAGTGCGGCACAAGTGCTCCGGCTGAGGGCAGGGCAGTTTGGTGCATTCCTTTGTCCCTCATCCCCACCGGAGCGCAGTGTGTCTGCAGCCCAGACCTAGACAGGAGGGATCTAAGCAGAGGTTTTAGACAGAAGGTTCACAGCTAACCAGAAACTAGTGTTTCACTTTCTTAACAAAAGCTTTAAATGCAGTGCTGGAAGGAAACATACTGTTCGTTTGTACAGTCATACACACTGCATAGCTTTAGTGCCCACAAACCACATAAGTAAGGTGCTGTATAGATACTGAAGCATTCTGAATTACAGCAGTCACTGCAGTCAGCTGGTCTCGGCAGCCTGATGGAGAGTAAACAAATTCCTCTTTCACAACTACATTTTTTACTAGTTTGCCAGGTTAGTTTACGTAGACATGGCTTAAATTCATAGCGTTCTCACTAACGTTCAGCGGAGAGCCTTAGAAAGTGCACCATTTCAGGCAAGATGACTCCAATGTAGTCTGTGAGCTGAGCCTAGAATTTGCAGCTTATTCATGGATAGGCACACCAACTACTTAAGAAAATGAGTACCGTAAACTGATGACCAAGAGTGATTTGGTTATTAATTGAACAACACAAATAT
>VZTO01021119.1:8255-35320 GCA_013400615.1 Syrrhaptes paradoxus
ACTGTTACTCTATGATAACCGTAAAGGCTTCTGCTGATTGACAAAATAATTAGTGGGATCTGCACTCCCAGAACCAGGCTTTGGCCCAGAATTACATAGTTGCAAATGCAAAACTGGCCTCAAATCTGGAAGCAAAACCTGAACAGAGAACCCTCATGCAGTGTCAAACGGTCCCAAGTCCCAGAAGGGGACTCCCAGTGCTGATGAGTCTGAAGGGCAGACTGGAGTGTCCAAGGCAGCAAGGGACAGTGCCTCCAGTGCCATTTCCTCTCTTTACTTCTTCCCACAGAGAAGGGCCAATTTCTGCCAAATTCTAGGAAACAACTCTCTAAAATGGGCCTCTTCTCAGCCTCTTAGAAACAGAAAGTCTTGCAGTTTAATGCTAATCCAAGGTACAGAATAAACTAATAGATACTTTCTTTTAACAGGAGACTTAGACAACTCTGATATCTTACCATGACGCACGTAGTCTGGCACTGCCTAGGTAGGCTGCACACCCTGGCAGACTGCAAGGCAGGGTGGACATTNTCTTATTGTGACATACTCATAATTTAAAGTCATTCTCAAGAAAGAACATTTCCCCATCAGGCAAAAAGAAAAAAGTAGATATTAAAAAAAGAGAATAAGTAAAATTAGATTAAACACAAAAAGAGGACTAAAAACTACATGGCCAGAAGCTAGATGATCTTTTCCACAGCCAAACAGAGAGACAGGAAAAAGGGCGAAGAAAGAAAGAAAAGAGGAGGGAAGGAAAAAAAAAAAAAAGAAGATCAACTAACGCCCTACGTATATATACTTGGAGGCGCAGGTCNTTCTTTTAACAGGAGACTTAGACAACTCTGATATCTTACCATGACGCACGTAGTCTGGCACTGCCTAGGTAGGCTGCACACCCTGGCAGACTGCAAGGCAGGGTGGACATTAGACGAGATAACTGGACTCTGATAAGCCGTGGATTTTAAAAGGAGTCTGGAATTGTAGCTAACATATCTCATGAGGCATGATTCCTGGTTTTTGTTTTGGGNTAAAGCCAAACAAATAAAATGAAAAATAATTTAAAGTTTTGGAAGTGATGGTAGTGACATACCAGAAAACCCTGACAAAAGGCACTCCAGCATATTAGGCTGGCTGAGAAGAAGTCCCAGTTATGCAATCTCCCATCAGCACAAGCACGCCCTGTCAAAGGAGAGCTACGTGGAAGAGGTCTCTGGTTTGAGTGCTCAGGGTGTGAATACTCAGCACAAAGGTACTACAGGCTGAGTGTAACTGTACTGGATGGTGTACGTATTAGAGACTGGGTAGCACTGTATGTGTTGGCACCTGTTCATAACTACAATTACCAAAATATATTACTAGAAATACAAATACTTGTATCCAGGCAAGTCTTCAAAACCTCCAAAGAGGGGAGACTGCACAGTCTTCTCTAGATCTCTGCCACTGCCTGACTGTCCCTGTAGAGAAAAAGTTCTTCCTTAGATCTGGTCTTACCCTGCCTCGTTTCAGCTTCTACCTGTTGAGACTCATCCTCCTAGCATCCGTGGTGGAAGAGTTCCAGCCACATAAATCCCAGAAGGCTTTCATAGAAAGCCTCTTAGCTCTTTCCCTATTATATGATAAACTAGGAAGCTATGTGAAAACTTACAGAGTAAAGATAAGCAAGTTGTCACCAGGAGTGAGAGCCTATGATAAGAAACTGAAACTCATTCTCCTTCAGTAATGAACTAGGTTACAGTACAAGTTAATATTTGTTTCCTCTTCGTAAACGTGAATTAGCTAGTACTTCAAAGATCCACTATAATAAAATACCTAACAAAGAAAATTTTTATATTTTATTATTTTGGCTGTGCAATTTTATTATTTCAATAATTAATTCTAAAAGGCATTGCAACTATGTATACACTGAATTGAGGGGGTTCCCAAGGAATAACAAGCCAACATCTAGTATATACAAAAAGTGGGATATGTTACAATATAAAATTTTTTGCCTCATTCATAACACAAACCCAAACCAGAACAAACAAAATAAATGCAAACAGAGGGTGCAAAATCCCCTATATGGCTGGAATCTAGTTTGCTTTTTCTACAGCCTCATCATCAGCAAATAATCAGTACCAGAGAGCTGCTTCTCTTCTGCAAGTTCCTGGTGCTCATCACTCTTATTTTAAATGATTATCTTTTACTGTCTGAAGCAAGACATAACTATCCTGTGAGACAGTTTTTAACCAAAAGCTTGCAAATAAGTGGTTCAGGTTAAGGTTTCACCAGTGTACTTGAGATGTTTGCATTTAATCTTATTCAAAGTGTTTGCATTTTCCAATCAATGCTAAAAGGGGCTGTAACAGGTACTTTTTTCCTTTCTTTTTAAGATCATATTTAATCCCTAAGTATCATGATATTCAAGGCAGAGAGTTCTAGAAAAATGTATGAAAGTTTTCATCAAGAACAATCAATTGCACCCTACAGGAAAAGTCAACTAGAGCTTGTCTTACCATTATAAAATAATTTCTTTTGTGTGTCTAGAGTAATATATGCAATGATTCTTATAGAAAGAAAATTCAGGAATACTCTTGCAAATGCAAAAGTCCAGGACACTTAACTTTTACAAACTCAAAATTAATCTCTATCTTCTCAGTCTCCAAACCATATACCTTACATATTCCGATTCTTTCATGTTTAACACACTCCTGTAATTATAGCTTTGGATCATTAATTTAATGACTGTGTACAGCTATTCCACATTGATTTGTCTCCTGCTGATAGTAGAACTGCTGATCAATACTTCAGAAAGAATTTTCATTTAGGGTTTTGGATGCAACTGCATTCCTTCCTTCTTCCCTCTTTTTGAGGGTACAGCATCTGTCTCTCTTTGAGACCATCGCACACAGCTTTGTATTCTTTTCTGTTTGACAAATGTAAAGTTTGTTGCATATATGTCATGGCCACATCATTACTAGGTTTAAAGCCACAAGTAAATAGTGTTCATTCTTCTTGTTTCCCTTCCTCACATCATATATCACTTGAGGATTTTGTTTCCCACTTGTAATGTCTCAGCCCTTCCTCATGAAAGCCCTGAAGAGTTTTTAACTTTTGAAAATGTAGTTAGATAGGAACATTGTTTTCACTCACTGATGTGAGGAAGCTTTACTAAGAAACTTAAACTATATGGTTTCAGCATTAACTGGACATTTGTCCCCCCAATTTGCAAACCATTAGTGATTGAACATTTGACATCAGAGTAAAAAGGTGCTACTTCATGTGCTCGTAAGCAGCAAGGTGACAGACTCGGATTCAATGACAGGATGCTGGGAAAGGGAGTGCACAGAATGCAAACATAAGCTAAATACTTGAAACTTCAGAACACTTGTTAAACAAAACTACATCATCTCATACATCTCGGAATAAGCCATTTACTAAGTAGCCTGATGTGCTTATGTTGAGATACGAGGTTAAAAGGAAAACTATACAAGTTGAGTGCAACCTCGAGATTACATAAGCACAGCTTAATTTTAATAGAAGAAGGTTAATAAATTGCAGTCATATTTCTTTAAACAAACTTTGCTTATAAATACAAGAACTAATAAACCATGAGACATGGCTAAAAGCCTTTTAAGACTGCTTCTTTCAAAATGCAGTATATCAACTGCTTAAATATGTAAGATTCCTATAAAATGTCAGAACTCAGCAACTGAAGAACTCCTTTTCTAAGAGCTTGTAAAAATACCTTTTAATCTAGAAGCTTTGCCAAGCACATCAGTCAGCGAAACAGCATCGAGAGAAATGGTCACCAGTCAGCACGAAAACAAAGACAATGTTTGGGGCTATTGTTTCAGAGTAAACCTAGCAAAGGAGGACTTAGAATAAAGGATCACTTAGCTTACTTATCTCACCACTACTCCAATTTCCTTTAAATGCTTTCTTCTTCAGCACACATCCCTAGCTTTTACAAATGCCCTACTTTTAATTAAGCCTTCACTTATGCTACTGCCATGCCTGCTTATGTTCTTACACTGTTTTTGCACTGGTGGGTCATTAAATTCAGTGACCTAAACTAAGAATTTCTTGATTCATTCCAGAGTAAAGAAACTCAAAAGGACACCTCCAGGAACACTACTGTGATGAATGCATTTAACACTAAATTGGCACAAAAATAGCAGACATGAGAATCTAACAAGGAACTATGCCAAAACAATACACAGAAATGTCTAATTTTGAGACTTTATGACTCAATTTATCACTGTACATGAGAAAAGCACGTCAAATTTACACACAATATTTCATGTTGACTGTTTAATTGTCAAGCACGCATTTATAAAGTCCACAGACACCACCAATGTTTGGAGGAATGGTGAGCCCTTTGAAGGGTAGGATTGTAGTTCAGAACTTTCTTGACAAATCGAACATGCAGTCAAGATGAAATTCAGTAAGACAAATACAGAGCTCTACACTTAGAAGGAATAAAACATACAGACAGAAAATGGGGAATCACAATGTAGGCAGCAGTACATGCAGGAAAGGATTTGGGACTTTATCAAGGACCTCCTGTACAATACCGAGATGCTCTTGCAACAAAGGCAAGTTGCATACACTTAGAGGATTCTGCACGAAGGGAAGCAATTACAATACTCCAAAGGATTATTGTATCTAAATTCTATATGATTATATACTGGGGGTCCAGACTGATTATTGTGTACAGTTCTGGAGAATACATGAGAGACCAAGCTCTCAACTTGACCACAGAAATGGCAAAAAAGATGCCCTATAATGAAAATGCAAAGCTTTTAATAAGAAAACAGGTAGAAAATATGTGAAATTGGAGAGAAAAAAACAGAAACTTCATAATAACGGTCTCATAGAATATAAATTAAATTCTCAATTTGGGAAGATAATCTGATAAAAGAGCAATTTAACCACTATTAGTGAAGACTCCATTTAGACAGTAGTAAAAGCTCTATAAAGTTTTCTGTAAATTTTCTATAAAATATATTGAAGTGTTTGAACAGGTCACTTGGAGAAGTTCATTTTTTGTTGTTGTTGAACACTTCTTCAGAACAGGTGCAGAAAACATTCACCAAGAATTTTCTTGGAATATTTATTCTTCCTCAGAGAACGAGGAAGACAGATGAGATGAGGTTCAGCACTAAATTTCTATTCTACATTACTTACCAGACTAAATCTGTTACATTGCATATATATGTTGATTACAATGGACTGCAGAGATACTGTTCTATAGTCAATCAGTGCTTGATTGTGGCTCTCAACTATAATTTGCCTTCAAACAATTTGCAGACTGTTGCTAAACGTTAGAAAAGAGAAAGATGAGCAGTCTGCATGACAACAGTTGGGAATGGCTCGTATAAAGAGGCCAATGGGACATGAGATCCAAAGCTGTCAGAGTGCTGCACTGCGCCCGAGTTGCACAATTACCACTGGCATAAGTAAGAGCCATATTATTATATCCCCAAACTTCTGACTGAATTTGGCATCTTTAATTCCCCAACCATGCTTAATTTAGCTATTTAACATATGTTTACATGTTTGTGGAAGACAATGCAATTTGTTTGTTTTAAAGCCAAATTGTGCCCTGGGTGTGCTACAAGGACAAAGAAAGAGAATTTTGGCTGCATTAAATAAACAAACAATAGCAAAATAAGATTTTAAAGTCTCAATTTTCTCAGAGGAAAACAGATTTAGAATGGTGGAGTCCAAACTACACTTCTCTAAAGGTCTCTACTTCTTGGCAAGTATCAAGGTAACAAAAAAAATACATGTCTGACCAAGAATTTTAACAGCTGTGCTATTCATAGAATTAAGACCCTGCAGCTTAATGATTAATGAAGACTGACCATACCTGCTGACTTGCAGAGTCAGAAAAGAGTCAATGAGCCATAAGGAGGTCATAAAGGGCAGAGCAAAGCCCCTGGAGGGCAAACTCATGGCAGCCACTCACTGCGCATTCATCCTTTGCAATGGGCTGCAGCACTCAACCTGCTGCAGCATGACTGGCCACTGAAAACAACGTTGTTCCAGCCTAAGTGTACCATGTGCGTATCAGTCACCAAAGTCTTAGTCCTTATTTATCACCTCGCTACTCTAGCACACGCCCCTCTCTATAGTACTTTGAGACTTTACACCTGTTGATCAGTTTAACGCTCAATAGCTGCACAAAGAGGCCACAGTCCCAATGGGATCTTGACCCGAGTACAGCACCGATTCTGTTTTTCCCTATGAAAGACATTGCAACCCATACTTCGTGATTTGAAAGTGGTGCTCACAGGCTTGAAAATATGGTGTTTTACAGTCTCTCAGGTATGGGAGAAAGCATAGGTCTTATCTGGTCAACTTTAATTTCTTCCTGTCCTGGTTATGATGCATAGTCTTGCTAACACGAACGAAGAACTTTCCTTCATGCAGTGCATTCACGTGCTTTGGTTTTGACTATTATTTGAACAATATATAAACCTCCTCATGGAGGCAGAGGCTTGTGCCAGTAGTCCAGAAGTAGCATTTGGCCCCTTGCCACTATTAAGGAATTTTCACTGAATTCTGTTCCACTAGGTAATTCATTGAATAACATATTCCCCATCTGAGCACAGGAAATACACAACTGCGAGTGGCATGCAAGTTATTGTATATACAGTTTTTCCTTACTCTGCACAGCTGTTTAGACACCATTGAGATTTTCACATTATAATAAAAACACAGTGCAAACCCTTAAACTAAACACCTTTTTTCCTTCTCTAGTTACTAGCACCTAGCCATGATAGAAGAGACGTTGGAATTTATCACTGTAAGCATTCACTGGATGCTTAAATAGGAACCTTAAGTAAGTATCAGCACAGACAAAGCTGGCAGGCACTACCTGAATGAACTTCAGTTAACTGTGTTAACGTGGGATGAGACTGGCATGTATTGCTTGTGCCATGAAAATTAAAATTTAGGTATGCATAAAATTTGGAACTCTCATCTGCCAATCAGAATACCGATTTCAGACTGCAATCCACACAGTAAAACTAATTAAACAATCTTCACCAAGATCCATTGGGCTTTTTTTGATTATATATATAGAATTTACATTTGCATCCCACTCTGTTGGCTTCAGAATTCCTCCGTACTTCAGCAAGGTTAGTGAGTTTCTCACTACATTATGAGTTAGACGTACATCTGGCCATAAAGGTAAAAGTCAGGCCAAGACTTTCCCATTAGCCACAGCTATAGAGACGTTAACAACTGAAATACACAAATGGATAGTGAGAAGTTTCATTTAAAATAGATGAAGCACTGCCATGCCTACTTCTTAACAGTAGTTGGTGCTTTGATGCTAGCTTATTCTTAAACAAACAAACCTAGACATATTAAACAGATTTCTCCTAAACAATAGTAGGAAATTGTTTAATTTTAAGGAAGATGTCATTATTTCAAGATCAAATAAGTTCTCACTTATTCTAGATTTTCTTACATGGTGTATTAAAAACAGAAAGAGGACTCTAAGCAAACTCAATAGGAAAGCAGGGCAAATACATATTGTGTTTGTGCATCATATTTGCTGTATACAAAAACCAGAAGACACTTCATGAAGAGATGATAGGATTAGGTTGATTTCTGTCTCCTTGTAGATCACCAAATTAGAACTTTTGAGTATTTCCCTTAAAAACAGAAATGCTTCTATGAGGCAAATGAAATCTTCTATCTATATATCATTACCAAAATCAGTATCAAAATTATTACCCATCCTGTAAATTATAATCAATATCATTCAAGAATATTCCTAAATTTGGAAAGTCAAAAAGCAAACAATAACTTATCTGAGAATCAACAAACAATAAAACTACATAATTTCTACCTACTTTCATAAATATGATGCGTATTCTCAATTTCCAGAATTCCTTTCATGCAATATGATCTCGAAATAGCTGGAAATACTATTTTGTGAATCATCACTCTGGATACTGATCCTTCTAATAATGATAAACATTTCATCCCCCTGAATGTGTTCATCAAGTAAAGTACTACTGAGCATCAATAAAACAGCAGAATCTAATTTATGACTGATAAAACAGTCATTACAGCTGTGGCAAACACTTCTCAGAGTCATAATCTACATCTGAATGGACAAAAATATCTAGGCAAAGCAACATAAAAAGCAAAATGTGAATAAAACAATTTTCATATTCACTTTGGATAACAAATTCAGGTGTCCTAGGCTCTAGTTCAGATAATTGATGTTCCTGTTTAACTGCAAGAATATAGGAAGGCAAGCTGAGGTCAAGGTACAAAAGCCTTCCCGTCTTGAAGAGGTTGCATGGAACATAAAACATGGGATGTTGTTCTCATGTCAATGTCCACAAATATTTATGCTTACTTAAGCTAGTCTGCATTCTGCTGTGTATATAACACTTCTATTTGAGTCAACCACACACTAAGGAAGATTCCTAGAAGTACGGGTCTGGGAAAGTTCTCTCACCTGAAAAGTTCCGGCGTGGTCTTCTTCTTTGTCACCTTCTTTGCCTTCCTTGAGAGCGATCAATGTGAATCCTCGAAAGTAAGCAGGAGTGGCAGCAGAAAGTGTCACTGAGATATAACAAAGAGAGAAATAAGGAAAACATAATATTAATTGTCAAATCAGCCACTTGCATATCATTTCACAGTTTAACTTGAAAGGTGTGTTGTTTAAATTGGTATTAACAAAAACTAGAGCACTAACAACATAGAGCAGAGCCAGCCAGAACACAAAAAAATGTTCCATCCAAGTTTCCCCATAAACTGGAAAACACTGGCATGATGTGAAATACCTCAGCTATCTTTTTTACACACACACAAGCCTCCCCCAGTGCCCCCCCCCCTTTTTTTTTTTTTAAAGCAGACTGCTAATTTGCTGAGGTCTACAGGAGGGTTATTTTGTTGTTTTTAGTGGTTTGAGGTGGGAACAA
The DNA here is from genome assembly GCA_013400615.1 of Syrrhaptes paradoxus. NCBI lineage: Eukaryota > Metazoa > Chordata > Aves > Pterocliformes > Pteroclidae > Syrrhaptes > Syrrhaptes paradoxus. The sequence continues at coordinate 17,183 of VZTO01021119.1, forward strand.
ACATGTTTGTTTTTTTTCTTTGGGATTTTTTTGTGTTGTGTTGTTTTGGCTTCTTTTAATATGAGCAAATATCTGAATATTTGGCTTCAGCTTTTGTCCTCCTCTGAGCGTAGACAAGGATCTCGGCCTTTTAGTACACAAAGTTTATTTAACTGTAAAGCAAGACGACCAGATTGCCAGCTCCAGCTCAGCTACACTCAGCACAGTACTCCATCTGATGGAGATCTTTGCTCTAAAACTATCCTTCCTCTCCCTTAACCTCAAGGTGGTACAGCACACGAAGTTAAACTCACAGCTAACGCTGGCTCTACAGATTGTGCTGCCAGCTGTGATTGCCAAAGCACCCTACACTCCTCTTCACACACCAGTCCTCAGCAGGAAGGGGTCATTGCATCCACCAGCAGAGAACAGGTAACATAGTGCTGACTACTCTGATTTCACCAGGCTCAGCATCAGGATTACATCCCTCATTGTCTGCTAGTGCAAGATACCTTTGTATGATTTTTCTATTTGCCATCACCACTATCTGAGCACCACCCAGCAACACCCATGTTACATCAGCTGGGGCTCTTTTGAACACTGCCAGAGAGATGGAATGAGGCAGGACTTTTGGTGGAGTTTTAAAATCACTGAACCCTTTTAACATCTTATCAGAATCCTTTTCTGAAACAGAGGTAAATTTTAGGGGAAAATTCTGTTTTAATTAAAGGAAAAAACACGGAAAGCTGGACTACTAATACTCTCAAGGAGCTTCCACTTTAAGTATAATGCAGACGGTGTTCTCTGTGGTACACTATTGTCACACTCTCAAACTCTGACTGGCACAATAAAAACTGAAGACCACCCAGAGTTTTCATGAGCAAACTGCAACTACCAATGCTGTTGCATAGATGAGTATTCACAAGAGATGTCCTCTCACACAAACATGCTGTGAGGGGCTGAAACACACTACTAAAAATGACAGATTGCCCTTAAAAGATATGGATTTCAGTATATGTCCAGAGTTCACTTGGAACATACGGAGAGCTCTTTGATCTAGAAATTCAATAGTGGAAAAATATAAAAGAGGATATTTGAAGATTTCTAGTATCACGCAGCTGTATTCAGGTGTAAAAACCAATACATAACTTTTCTAACTATATGTGAAAAAAGGAGGATTGGAAAGATATGCATAAGGTTAAAAACAGAAAAGGAAGTCCCATGTTTAGACCTGTACAGCTGCAAACACCTTCAGTACCAGAGTAGTGATGGGCATAATAGCAAGTCCCCCATGTCTCAAGATTTTCAGCACACTTTTCATTCCATGGAACCTTATTATGAGGTTAAACGTCATCATTTTTGAAATGGAACTTTTATATACATTTTATACACATTTTATAAACAAAAACTGAGTAGTAGCATAATAGCATTAAAATTTCTGATTGCATTTCTAAGTGTTGGTCCAATTTTTTAATTCATTATCTGCCCAATAATTAGTATTAACTCAATTTTGCAGACTTTTGCAGCTCTGTTTAAGTGAAAATACATGGCCAGTCTCTCAGTTACAGTAATTGAGAACAGCACACTGTTGAACTCTACAAGGATGAATGCATTACACTTGCTTGAACACTGATTCTTAGAAAATAATTGCCATAAAGGTCTTTTACATGCACTAAGTTTTTCCATATATTATACGTAATTCAAAAGTCTGAATCACTATGAGTAAAAGGTTACACCAGAAATACTTAAATACTTAAGCAAGCAAACAGAGAATCCAGCTGGGAATTGACTCCACAGTTTTCATTATTTTCCTCCCAAATGTACAAATCAAACCAAACAATTTTCAAAATTCTAAACAAAACACCTACCTATAAAATAAAGGACATCTGAAATGTGACAAAAGCCATCAGAAGAAAGAAAAAAAAAAAATAAAAGAAAAGAAAATAATTCCATAGCCTGACTCATAGTTTTTGAATGCCTGGGGTTTGCAGTACTCATGCTGTGGTTGCACAGTCATTTTAACCCAGGATAAACCCATGCTTCCTCCAGCACCAGTGATCCTGCCCTCCCCCACCGCAGCCACGCAGCTGGACTGTCAGCTAACTGGGGAACACATCCAGCTGAAACAAAAAAAAAAAAATCAAAAAACCCAACCAGAGAGTTCAGCTGGGTCCAGAACCTGAACAACTGTACCATGCAGCCCCAGGAGCGCTTCTGCCAGCAGTGGGGACACCCAGTAGGGGTGAGAGGCTGGGAGGGTGATGACCCGCAGGAACAGAATGGACTCTGCTGCGGGATTTAAGTGTCCTGCAACCTCAGCTTAAGGATAGATACCAAGATAAACGTGTGCTTTGGTCATCCCTGAGCTGGGCCAGAACAAAGGGTAACATCTGAGCTAAAAAGACTTCTGTCAGTTCTCTGGACTCTCCAGCGTGCCAAGAGAACACGGCAGTGCAGGGCTTTGCTGGCAGCACTCCCAAACACCAAGCCTTGTTACGGTGATGGTTCTGCAGTCACTGGCTCCGGGCTGGTTGTTCCAGCACAGAAGGAGGCTCCCATTGCACAGGCAGCAGTAGGAAGCTGTCAGACTACATCTGGTTTTCACAGCAGACAGCAGCTCCTCCTTGCAAAAAGAGCTGAGAGTTCTTCTTGGGCTAAACTCTGCCACTGTAAAGAACAGCTGAGTATTGCTCACATTGCATTCACGTTAATTAATGTTCATTGAACAATACAAACTTCCTGTAAAGATCAATTAAATCTTACTGTAAATCTCAAAGTTAAGGATTTTTCTTTAAAGGGAAGATTACATGGCAACAGTTACTTTTGCCTGTTTCCATCCCCTCCAGCACATCTCTAATTACCTTATAATTTGCACTTTGGCACAGACTTTCAACACACTCCTCTTTCCCCGGTGTCCCCAGATAAATGTGGGGTGATCAAAGCAATTGCTCCTTTAGTTTCTGGCAGGAAATCTGACTTTCCACATCCTACACTGCAGCACATCCTGTGTTGTACATCACACAAGTACCAACAAATACAATTTTAATATCTACTTTTATCCATGACTTGTGAAATATGAGAATCACTAAAATATTTACAGAATGAGGATTTGTTTGTAAAGTATAGAAAAAAGTGTTTGTATGTTGGGAAGAAGAAAGAAATGGAGATAAAAAGATTCAACATTTCTTAGAAGAGAAGTCCCCAAACCAATGCAACAGAGGGTGTAACATTAACTGAGCTTGTCCTTGAAAACTGAGAAGGTGAACAAACCTAAAGTGGAAACTCCACTAAAAACAGAAACAGCATCCACATTAAAGGCATGTTTAAGGACTATACTAGTCAAATCTTAATTTTCTTTGTCAGAATAATGATTTCATGTTATTATGGAGGAAGCTATGTACATTGCATGTTAGCATGTGGAATGGACATACTACTTGCTTTTTCTAGAAGCAAATTCATTTATATTTTTCATAGGATGAAACTTATTCCATTTTTCATGGAAATCTCATACAATCATTAATCTAACTCTACAGATTAATAAAGCTAGGACTGAGTACTTTCAAGGATCATTAACGCATAACACCACCTAAACTTAAGGCCCATTTGTGCCCTTTGAATGCAATGGGAACTCTGAGCATCAGAGGAAGCAAGAGCAGCTACATCAAGGTCTAAGTCAACCAGCAGGTAGGAGAGAACCTCAGTTCCAAGATGGTTTGCCCATAAACTTGGTACTATGTGAAGACCTGCCCACCACATGCATTTGGCTGCCGGCTCCACAGGGGGAAAGGCGACAATATCACAGCCTGAAAAACCAGTCAGATGAAGGCCACTTGCATCGAGTCCCAAATAAAATGCTACAAATCAGTCACATCACCTCCCCTGTGGGACACCACAAAGCCCATAGCTACTGTTGCTTGTTAGACATGGAAAGCAGGATGCCTCCTCAGCCCTGCTGCTACCTCATTTTTAATTGTCTGAGACAGGAGAATGTGTTCTTATTTACTGCTGACAGTATTTGCAGACCAGAAGAGCTGCATACCCATTCAAATAGGCTATTGAGCACTCCAGGCCATTTTCCTTTATCACAGTTCCAGAGAGGTGGAAAATCAAGGCTTCCATACACACAGATCCACCCAGGATTTCCCCTTAGGACAAACAGATCCTGGTTGACCTAAAGGTCAGTAACTGCAAGAAAGCCATAAAAGCTTTCCCAAAGACAAATGGCAGTGGTGAACTGTGGTCTTCTGATTCCCACACCACAAGAATGCTGTGATGCTTCCTCCAGTCATTACAGCTTGAGGGTCTCACATGGGTGTCACATCAACCGACTGAGAAAGTACAAACATATATGGATGCCTCTGTACCCTCACTTTGGTGGAGCACAACATTTGTATATACCATTAATTCCTGTGTTATCCACCTGATATAAATACCAGCTTATTCCAGGAGCCCATGAGGGAATGTGCCAAGGATCCAGATTATATTAAATCAAACTGGGGCCATGGAAATAGGCACATTTGGCTCCCGGGCAATGGAGGTTGTGCATCTAGTAATTTACAGATGAAGAAAAAAAACTACAGACCTGCCATAAACCCACTTTTTTTTATCATTAGTTGGATTTTCTAACCTTTGTATAAAGCAGTAATAAAGTTCCAGTTGTACTGCAGAATTTCTGCTGAAAATGAGCTCTTAAAACTTTCTGTAATGCTGTCAGTTCTAACGATTGCCACAGATAACATATGCTATGGTAACATTTACTTAGGCTCCTCCAACCATTCAGAAAGCGTCCTTAAAGGACCATTTAGATAAGCTTATGTGTCATCTCAGTACTTCAATCTTAAATACCAAAAACTTAGGCACATATTTTGGTCTATATTTTAACTTTTTACTCTTAGCTATAATCTTCTCACTTCCAAGAAGCTACAATATACTAATGTGATCTTATTAATTGAGTACTTAAAGCCAAGACCTATTATCTCTACAAAATTAGTTTGTTCATTCATCTGGGAATTTTTTTCCCCCCTACATTTCCATGTAATAGACACTTATTTGGTAGATGACTGAAAATACCTAATAATGCTTTCAAAGAAGTAAATTCCAAAACTTTTTAAGAACATTCACATTTGTCACTGTCAAATAACTTGACACTTATCTCTATCCTACTTAGTAAATGTTTAAAACTGGCATGCAATGTGAAATCTTTCAGACTCAAGGTATTAAGTCTAATGTCTGGAACAGTTAACCAGTTTTTGGGAAATGGGCATTTCCTCACGCTACATTAAAATAAATCAATTATTGAGAAAAAAAATAAAATCATGCAAAGTTACAGGCTGATGCTCAAAACAGGTTAATCACTGCTGCAGATGCATTTTTCAACCTTTAAGAGAACATGGTGATTATGCTATGTGCACACTTTTTTTCTCAAGATTCTCTTGTTCATGCAATGGAACAATATTGCTCTTTACATTGAATCCAAGGAAAGTCAGGAGAAATACTTAGAAGAAATTCTCAATATTTGCTTTGCAAAGTGATGCTTACAATAGTACAGTAGTTATGTTACCTAAAAAATATCCAAAGTGCTTTTAAAATACAAAGTTATCAGCATACTCCAAGAAGGTTTGTTTCCAAATGCATTACGTGGTGAGGCAGGAAAAGTGACCAAAAACTGCCTTTGCCTATTAATTAGAAAAATATGCTGAAATATGCTTTAAAAGTTAATTTTAAGGATTGTATGTGAAACACTCAGCAGAGAACGAATGCCTCCATCTCTCATTTACAGTGGTCATTAGCACCGTCTCTGTCTCTTTCCTGTTTGAACCATCTGCTCATTTCCCCAAAAGAAAAAGGAGGAGTGGGATAAACATAAGTGGAAAATGTGGGAAGTTGGCAGCGTGCTGCATCACTATTTGCCCATATGCTAACTCGTTATATTAACATTCATATTTCAGGGCAAGAACAATCAGCTCCGAGTTTCTTCTCCTTCCTGCTGAATGTTCAAGCTTCCACTATTCACTGTGTTATATTTAAAGGGAGAGGAAGAAATCCTACAGAAGTAGGTAAATGGGGGAAGAGCGTGTGTTTTGTATCACATCAACTTGTGATCTTGTGCTAGCCCTGAGCCGGCAGAGAGGATTCACAAAAGAAAGGAAATTCCTCTTAATCCCGAGTTAAGGTTTGGGAGTAAAGTGATACTGTGAAATCCAACTCGCTCTCACTTGTCAGGAAAGCATCCCCAATAAAGTAATGCGTGGGAGTATATTACCTTGTCTTAACCCACGCAGCCACACACACACACTCCAAAAGGGATACAGAGATGACAAGCAGAGACACGCTGTAGTTTCAGAGACACTTGTCCTGACCATTACCGCTAGTATCGGAAGTAGAGGATGGCCAACTTACCCCGGTAACTGTTTCCAGGCTTGTAAAATTCTGGATCGCCCTCCACCCTGAGGCTAAATTCATTATACCCTTCCCTCCTGGTGCCTTGGGCTCTCAGGATCCGACTGCAATATCCCTCGGATTTCGCGGCTTTCTCCAAGGTTTCGTCAGAAAAACCCCTCGCCACCAAGGGGAAAGTCAACGCCAGGAGCCGCAGGGCGAGAGGCTGCAGATGCGCTCCCATCCTCGCCGCTCCGCACAACTTTTGATCGGCGGGGCGGCGGCGGAGTCGGGCAGCCCGGGGGCCGGGGGTGGCGGCCCGGGGGGGCGGGCAGGGCAGGGGAGGGCGGCCTCGGTCAGCCCCTGCCGGCAGCGGCCCCCAGCATGAGGCTGCCGGGTCGGAGGGACCGGCTGAGCAGCTGCCGGGGAGAGGGAGGGGAAAAGCAGGGAGGGGGCAGAAAGGGAGGGGAGAGGAGGGGAGAGAGGGAGGGAAGTCTGATCTTGCCCAGATCCCGAAGTGAAGTGCTGTTTTGTTTCAGAGCGGGTGATTAGCAGCTCGGCGATGTTTATTTAGCCGAGCTGAATCCGCAGGGTTGGGGGGAAGCGGAGCCCGGGGACGCCACTGTCTCCTTGACACCCAGCGCGGCGGCGGGGGGAGCTGAGCCCCAGCCCTGAAATTAATCACCCGCATTCTTGCCAAAGCCTATAGTTACTGCAGGGATAACAAGGCTCAAAGAATTTCCCGACGCCCCCTCATCTTTCCCCGAACCGGCAGACATGGTAAACATTATCAACTAGATCAGCGCAGATGGACCAAGCCAACCGCTCGCTCTCTGTACACTTGACAGGGGAGGAACAGCGGCTGCAGCTCACATGTGAGCATCTCTAGTACCACGGAGGAGAGAGATGTGCCAGAAACAGGAGATTCATTCCTACATCAACCTGCAACCGTGCATCTTGGAGATGCAGGCTGTGTGAGTGTACCTGCATCCACACCTCGTACACATGACAGCTGTGAACACAGCTCACCTAACTGAACAGAGGAGGTTGGCTCCAACACTTCAAAAAATCCCAGCAGATGCAAACAGAAGAAAGCAAAGAAAGAGCAGATCTCGTTATTTTTGTTTTTATATAAGGCACACTGAGACACAATGACATCTAATTCCACAAAAATACATTTACAGCAGTGGGGAAAAAAAGCAAACATAGACCCCTGGCATCATTAACTCCAGGGTTTTGATCCCCAAATGCTGCTCTTCTCTCCTTTCCTCCACTGCTTTGTAAGCGGAGGGGAAAGTCAGAAAGGTATATCCTCAATCAGAACCCAAATACTTCGAGGATGCCAGACGTACAAAAGAAGGCACAAACCCCTCCCTAACCACTTCCTTTGGGACTGCAGCAGATTGACGAACACAACTACATTTAAACACAACTTCCAAGAAAGTTTGGGAAATAGCAAGCACCTTGAAACCCTCCTGGTACCTACTGATACATTTGCTAGTACCAGATTTGCAAATTTTTGGGTTCCAAATTTATTTTTGGAAGTTGTTTAGCAACAACCTAGTGTTGCATGCCAGGTAAAGGTTTTTCTTCATCAAGGTCTCTGTGAGGATGCTGAACATTTTACTTTCTGGAAGGTTACTTGCCAAGAGCTTTGCTACTGTAAGCTTGTCTATATTTTAGTCTTTATATTACACATTTATAGAGAATGTAAACCAGCACAGCCTCAAAAATATATGTTCAGTGAAGATAGCTAATGTTAACAGTTGAAAACACTTTTAGCTTTAATTGCAAATATGGAGTTATTGACAATGTCCATCCATACACTTGTGAAATGGCAGTAATGGCAGCTTTTGTAACCATGCTAGATGGCAGCACCCAACTGTTAGGCACCTGCAAAAGTGGCTATGGTACCATCTACACTGCTTCTGCCAGGATGCCTGAAGAGCCAGACTGACTCTTGAGTCTTCTATTGCTGAGAGAAGGTTTTGACTACAGGAGGATATAAGCACAAGTTGCTTTTCTGTTCCTCTGATCCTGCTGACTGAGGCAGAAAGAACAATCTCGACTTTCCGGTGTGATCTGCCATGTCATCTGCCTCCACTCAATCCACTCCCTTCACTGTTCCCCTTCCATTCAACCTGCCAGCAGGAGGGCAACTTAACCTGTCATCTTTAGGACAACAATATTCAATCTGCTTTCACTACTAAAGGTTTGAGTTGGCTTGGTTATGCAGGATATTTAGTTGCATGCTTCCCAAGACCCATGTTCATTTAGGTAACTAAGTGACTACAGTTTAGCAATGTCACAGACTCTTGGGTATCATGACTGCTATGTTCAGCTCAAGCATTTTATGAGAACAAGGTTCACTTTATTCAGGTCCTTCAGCCAAATTTATCAGTGAAGAAAAGCAAACCAATACACAACTGAAAATGACAAGACAACTATAACCGCACTGGTATAAGATGCCTGTGAATCTGCTTCATTCTCTATACTTTACTTCTCATTTCTTTTGCTGAGACTGATTGAAAAGCAACTACCTGACTGAAGTATTCACAGAACAGCTGCACACACTTCTGCACAATCCGCCCTTGTTCTGAGCCAGAGTTCTGGGTTCTAACTTAACACTCTTCCAAGGATTTAATTTCAAATCCTCTTCACAATTTTTGGGTTTTTATATGGTACCAAACTGATTAAAAGTTGACTATCTCATCAGCATCTATTGACTCTTTAATCTTACAATAGATCCTATCTCTCTTACTTTTCTATCCCTGAATTGGCCTGGCTTATTTTAGTTTCTTTTTGGTTTAAAAACTAAAGTGTTGGGAAGTTTTCTAGAAAGGTATAATACAGTGTATCTTGTTAAAAGTGAATGCTTCAACTTAGCAACTGATACAGATAAATTAACTTGCACTGCCTACAGCCATGAAATGAGTAATTTGTGGTAGAGACAGTTTAGAATATGGGCAATGTCATTAAGCATGGGCATCCTCAGGGTTTTCTATTTGTTCTACTAATTAGCGTGTTTGCCTAAAGCATCCAGCGTGATGTATCAGTCTAAGACACATGCAAACTGATGAATCCAACCATGCATGGCAAATTTAACAGAGAAAGCTTCGTATCTTAGAGACTGAAGTGCTGCTTTTCTTTGTGCACTTTCTGGGATGAATAAAGTTGCTGTCCATGACTATTAGGCATAACAATTATTACTGGGGTAATATTGCATTTGATGGAGCTGTAATGGTTGGAGGAAACTCTCCTCCCTCCCCTTCACCCACACAAAGTGGGCTATCCTAACAAACAAAAGCATTTCACAAGATCTGCTGTCTTACTTTTTGCTTTTCTGATAAGGAGCTCATTTTAAAATGGTATTTTTGAAGATTGCACTGACTACTGCAGAATATCCCTGCATTGACTGGAAGATATCGTAGGTGGCATTCAAAATTTTTTCTTTCCTCCTTCTTCTATGATTTCAAATAACTATTTGAAGTCTTCTGAATTATCTACAAGGCAACATGTGCAATGCAAGGCTTGGCTATGCAACACCTGATTTTAAGACTCTCATCCCTCAAAGTAAACCAGTGCCTCAGGTAAATCTCTAAACTGATTACAAGAGTATTAGACCACTTAAAAGAGTCAGTTCCCAGAGCAGAGGCCAACAAAACTAGCCAATAAGAAACATCTAGGTGACAGCTGCCCTAAATCTCATGGCAATCAGGTGCCTGATAACTTTGCTGGACTGAAGGATTCACCTCCTAGCTATAAATCTGATTTGCATTTCTATCTCCTTTCCCACCCCCCCCAGCAGTCATATTCTACTTTTCTTAAACAAGCTGGAAAGTCCCTCTATCAATTTAGATGGAAGAATAATCCCACTGTTACTAAAATTCCCTTCTATCTGCAGTAAGAATGGGGCTTTTCTAATACCCATTGGCCCATGCTATCTTTGAAGCCTCTTTAGAACAAGATCTGGAAATAACTGTTGTCCTGTTAGACAAAGGAAAGGGCTTGGGAGACACTTGTGGCTCTGTAGCACTGTTCAACTTCCTTTCTCTTAGGAATCTAAGCAGTTAAGAGTAATGACAGTAAACATTTGCAGAGGTCTGTTCACCATTTATACTACTGTCAGTCAATACAATGCATCTCCAATATTAAACTTCCTAGCAGCTCAATTACATTTGCCTGTTTAGTCATGTGTGTCCGCAGCATATTTTCACACTGACAATACAAGGAGTTTTCATTTCTAATACATTTTATAGAAATATTTGGCTCCCAATGCGATAAGAATAGCATCATACATACTATTAGCGAAACACTGCAATGCTGAGAGAAAGGGAGGGAGAGAGAAACTCTGTTAAGGTTTCCTTTGGGCTTAACTGGCGCAAAACTGAATGAAGCTGGAAAACCACAAGACAAGATGGGTTTAAGACAGATAGAGGCTGCAAAAGGTCTAGAAAAGTCTTGCCAGCACCCTGGGAAACACAGGCAGAATGGGATTTAAACTAAGGCTGCTCTTGAATGGATCTTTCAAGATCAAATGTTGACAGAAACTCATATTCCATACACAGTTTATTTTGGGGAGGAGGTTTGTTAAGGAAAGACCCAGGCTTCTTCAAATATATAAACTCAGGATTCCTTCCAATACCAGAGAGTAAACATGTTCTTAAAAATCTCTCCCTTTATCCCACACAATGACTCAAGAGCTATCTTGGGAATCCCTGAAAACTCCCAAGAGTAAATTAAACAGAACCAGTCTCCCCAAGCCCAGCATGAGGCTTCATTGCCACAAAAGGAAATTAATTGCTGCAAACATGGAGCACTATGGTCACATCTCCTTCAGCTACACCTGGCTGTCTCCCTCACCAGTCCCTACCTCTTGGAACTTCCCAATTTCCATGGCAGGGGAGCTGGGGACATGTCCTCTGGTGCTCCTTGCTAGTACTTGAGCCAGGTCCCCATGCTGCACCCCACCCAGGTGCCAACTGCCGCTGCCTCGCCACGGGCCCACCACCACCGTTTCCTCAGTCACCTTGTCTGTAACCTTTTATCACGAAGTTCAGCTATTTACAAAAAAAACCCAACAACCCACTAAGTATGTTTATGTACATTCTTTCAAAACTAAACCACATAATAAGCCTGCAAAGGTCTGTGTTAATTTTAAACCTTAATCCCAACCTAAAATTCAGCATCTTGGTGATTTATTCAATCACCTCTCACTGATTTTATGTCTGCAGGTTCTCTTGCACCAGCCTTGACCTCAGTGCCCCTGACTTGGACAAATCTGACTAAAGTACCAATGAACAATAATAAAAGTGAATTCAGCTTTTCAACGTCACTATTTAGAGTTACTACTTATCATTCTCTTATCACCAATTCTTGAGTTGCTCAACACCTGTAGATTGGCTATTGCTTTGGCTTGCTCACCCTGCATTTTTATTCCTCAAAGACGTGATACATGATAAAGCTCCTGATTTTTCAAGTAGCTGAACTCTAAAAGTTGTAGTAGTATTTGAAGCATGGCCAGGATCAAAATTCAGGGCAAACATTAATACAAATTCACTTTTTGCATACATAGGAGTCCTGGGTTTTTCCAGGAAGAACATAAAAGGCTCTTAGGCACTCAAAGAAAACGATTGGTTTATATTTGGAAAAATCATTAATAAAAACATTCACCAAGATCTATGTATGCCTAATTTTTATTCAGTCAATACACCCTCTTTTTTAAAACCATCTTTGTAGCAATATAGTAAGTAATTAGAGCTTCCATGAACTCTGATAAGAATAGGACTTAATTACATAAAGGCTTGCCCAGACTACAGTAGCAATTAAATCTTAAACACAGAAAGAAGATGCTCCTTGTGAAATAACACATCCTATCAACACAAAATATCCCAAACCAAGAGTTACACCATCTTCAAGGACAAAACAAAACCCAAAACCAACACCAAAAAACCTAAACAAATAGATGAGGGAGGACAAAAATGTCTTTGGGATTTCCTGGCACTGACCGTGGAATCAAGACACAAGGAAACAGAGGAAAAGAGAAATCCAAGACAATGCCACCAGTGAACTCAGAGACACATTTGCAAACTGGGACTATAACTCAAGCACACTGATGTTTGCAAAATAGAATCATCCCCCAAAGCACGCTTTTTACAACCACCTTCTGCTACACATTATGAATTTGTTTTGTCCATGTTGGATTCAGTAGCCTTTCTTCCTTTTAAGTAAAATATTCACTGTAACATGTTGGACTGATGCATTTTTTTATATATTATTAAATGGCAGGTTTATTTGAATGTCAGAAGTGCTGTCAATTGCAGTAATTCTGTAGTTTACAGACTGTTGATGCTTCCACTGAAAGACCCATTGTCCATGTGAATCTAAATCAGTCATTTATATCTTCAATCCAGTACAAATTAAACATTTGGAAGTACAACAAATTCTAAGGGGAGGGCGCATCTGCAGTGGTGTGTGCATGTTCATCTGACATCAGCAACATACTACCAAGGAGAACATCGCCAAGTTAAGAGTGCAGAGACTTGTATTTCAGAACGAATTCTGCCACTGAACAGCTGGTCTAAGCTCACCAGGTCTCTCTGTAGCTCAGTTCCCTGTCAGATGAGACAGAATATCTTTGCAAAGCACTGAGATCTACAGATTAAAAACAAACAAACAAAAAACCACCCTCCTCCAGGAAAAAAATAATCAGCAAAAAACCCCCCAACACATAACCTAAGAATAGTTAATGCTTACGTGTTATTACTGCATGCAGTGGTTAAAGCTCTACAAGAATTAACACATGGTTTCAAAGCAGTTTTGGGGGACTGAATGATTTTTTTTAAGAGTTTTCTTTCAGTGTATTTGCTCAATTCAGTTATGCCAAGTATTGCTAGATATTCATGTGGGTCACTAGGAGACTAGATGAAGGACAGATAATGACTATTCACAGAATCTCTGCAAAGAGATTCTGCAGTTGGGGATATTGGAACAGAAACAATGGTTCTCCAAGAAAGTTTCTTACATCTCAGGTTTACAGTTTAAATATTAAAGGAGCTTTGGGAAATATTTCAGAGATTTACAGACCCATTTCTTTTTCATATCAAATGAAGTACTGGGGCTGCAATTTAGAAAGGAATCTGAACTATCTGACAGCAAAACAGTAAAAAATACACATATATGAAAACCTTTCAAATTTGTGTATTTGTACACATGGGAAAGAGGTCACATGTTAAAAGTTAATATTTCTTACTCAGTAAACAGATGGAAGACCAAATAGGCAAAGGTACTATGCCAACAGCGTACCTCATTGTGAGTTCTGTGGATGTGTCATCTTATTTTAATTGTCATCAGCATATAAGGTTAAAATTCCAAGCTGCTAATGCAAAACAGAATTCATGGGAGGAGGAAATATCTTTTCCCAGATCAGCTGCTATAGCTGAAAAAAATGAACAAGCTTTCAAACACACCAGCCTTTCCACAAGTCTGAAAAAAGCTATACTACAGAGCTAAATGTATGTTCACAACAATTTATCAGAGTTTAGTGAGCTACACATTCGTCAGACTATTTCTGCAAAGAAAGGTAATTGGTTACCTATGAAGTAAAGGAAACATTAAAGGGAGGAAAGAAGGAAGGTGTCAGAAAGAGAGAAGGAAAGTGTGAGTAGGTGAGTAGGTGAAAGAGTTATTTTAGAGCCTACAGAACAAACACAAGTTAGTGCTGGAGAGGAATACCCGAGTGTGCCGTGAACTGATGTCTCTACTGAGCTCCAAGGTTTTGGTGTCCCATATTGTGCTACACTTGAGTCTGCAGGCTCAACTTTGAAAGTATTTTGCAAGTTTACCTTGAACAGAGAAACTAGAGAGACTGTTTTCTAGGAAATGTTTGGAAATAGCAGCTGGGTGTCCTATCTCTTATAGGTCTCCCCAAGGAGGTTCACCTGGTGTACTGGGAATGATGGCTGGCAGCCAACATATGAATAGGTTTTTTTAGTATCAGTTCCACGAATCACATCTTTTGCCTGAGCAGACAATGAAGTCCCAGAGCCTTCAAGACTTCAGTTCTGTAAACTCAGAGAGATTGATTTGGAATATTTCTAGATAAATCTGAATAGTTATGAAGAAAAATTCTGAATGCTGGAATATTTACACTGCTCTAACCCCGTCCTGAAAAAACCTAGAATCCATATTTATATGGATTATATATATGGAGATATATTTATGAAATATATGTTTGTCTCTCTCTTCTTTTTAATTAACCACAGGAGCAGTGAAGTGGATTGGATTTCTGGAACTCCTAAGTGTCCTGCCGCCTTCTGTCCAAAGCAAAATATCATGTAGTACCATATTTGATCAATCTCCTTAAGTCATATGATTTTTTTGTGATTATTTTGCATTGCCAAATATGAAAATCAAATGTCTACCACAAGTGTCTAAAAGTATTTGTTTTATACCAATACCTTTTTTTCTATGTACACAACAAAAAGACTTGCTGTTGGTAAAACATACTTTTTTTTAAACCTACATTATTCAGTATTGCTAAAAATTATTTTTAGTATAGACTGCAATCTAACAAAGACCTTTAGATTACGTGGAGCATTTCCACAGTCAGGCGAAAGTAACAACATTCTTGAGACAACTACAACAAAAGGCAGGCAATCCTACTGTTTTTAGCTGATTATGTCATCTTTTCTGATATATGTCACAGCCCAAGCTGTACCAAGGTACAGAAAAAGTGCATAAATGAAGTTACTGGAGTTTAGATAATTGTGGTAATTATTTTAATCCATTAATTCTTAGACAACTGATAAAATACCATATTAATCACTCTTGTGCTAACACAACAATGTAAAAAAATAAATACGATTATATACATAGATACAAATATATCAATCAGAATACAAAAAACTGACACTGTAGATAGCATTCATGGTTTTGGGTTTGTTTCTTCGGGGACATTGAGAAATTAATATTTTTTTCAATTTATATTGCTTGTATCCCCATAACACGTAGAACTAAACTGTTCTTCACCCTCCTAACATGAATATATTTCTTTCAGTCCAGAATAACTATATATAATAGTTAGAGAATTTGTAAGAATCCATGAAAAGTATGTACCCCAATATTGCAGTGTGANACACCACTGTCAGTTAGAGGTACTGGTACATGGTACATAACAGAAATGCAAATATTAACTTATCAGTGACCCTAAAGCTTCCTCTTTCCCTAAAAACATAAAAAAAAAAAATGTACACACAGAGCTAATTGATCCTGCTGTGCTACTGTAGGAACTAAGTTCAAAATAAAACATTTTTTTTGTTAACACAGTCTTAAGAATAGCTTTTATAGAAATGCTGTTTCAGTAGAATAAAATATCAGTATAAAATTTAAGCCAAATTATACTTTTTTCTTTGCTTCCTAAATATGACTAATAGATTGGGAATTTCTTGTAATCATAAAGGAATCAGTAACACAGGCATGTTTGTAACAGTCTAGGTTCAGTAGAAATCTTACTTGTCCAAAATAGTACTTCTGGGAATCAAACTTCCACAGTTACGATTCCCTTCTATCCGTTGCTTGGCTGGGCTTTTTAAAGTGTCCCATTTAGGCACTCTGAGTCCCATGACAGGCACAAACATTGCACCAGTCTTGCCAAGTCTAAACAGATCCTCACAAGGGTCCTGGGCTCTGCACCTAGACCAGAGGGCAGCTACAGTTTGGAAATGAGATATTTCTTCACCCCAGTTGTCTTTGGAATCTGGGCTAGCAGGCAGTCACACATGTTGTGTTCTCAATACTGCCAAATGCAATTGGGATCATTATTGTCTTTTAAGGTATTTTTAGAGCACTAGACAAGGTGAAAATGGTATAAATAAAAACCCAAAACATAAGAAAGTAATGAAAAAATGGCTATAATGAAGATGCATGTGATAAAGAATGTGAGATTAAACAGAGAAAGACATCGCACTTGGAGAAAGAGCTCCAGAGAGGATAGTTCCAGATGCTGCAAGTAAGAATGGCAGTGTGCTATATAAGCCACAGTGATCTCTAAAGACTAATAGTAGAGAAAGGTGTTGTGTGATGATTTTCATTAATCCAAAACAGAAAAATCACATGAGACAAAGCCTTGATGATTGCAATGTGTAAGGTGCAAAAAGCCCGGGAACACAAAGGTATCTGGAGACAGTAGCATACCCTTGGAAAAGTTCCAGTGCCCACAAGAAAACCAAAAACATGACTGATAAAGCTTTTAAATTGGCTATGCACTCAAGAACTTGAGGAATACTTGGGGAAATCAGTCTTTATTTCTTTGACAAAAAATAATTAATGCCACAGACTGTGAATAATGCAAAGCTATAAACTTGATGAGCTGTGCCAGGAGAAGGACATATAACTAGAGAGAATTACTTGATCATTAAGTTCAGTCCCCTCTAATTTTAGGTAAAAAGGCAACAGATGTTTTTAGTCCCAAACAGCTTCAAAAATTCTATTACAACACTTAGACAAACTTCTCTAAAGTAACAAGTGACAGGACAAAAGGAAATGGCCTCAAGTTGTACCAGGGGAGGTTTAGTCTGGAGATTAGAAAAAAATTCTTCACTGAAAGAGTGATCAGGCATTGGAACAGGCTGCTCAGGCAAGTGGTGGAGTCGCCATCCCTGCAGGTGTTCAAGAAATGTGTAGATGTGGTGCTTAGGGACATGGTTTAGTGAGTTAGGTGGTGTGGGTTGACGGTTGGACTTGATGATCCTTGAAGTCTTTTCCAACCTTAATGATTCTATGGTTCTACGATCAGAAGCCAAATCCCATTGTCTAATATTTTGAGAGAAACTTTAAAACTTCAGTACCCTGCAGTTCCTGTCAAACTAACCTGAAGCATATTTCTTCCTGATGAAATTTTTTTCATTCATTTCATTCATAACACAGAGACAAATGTAATAAATTTGAGAAGCTTTAGTTTCAGATGAACACACCATTTGAAACCACTGTAGCACAAATAAGCAAGGCATACAGGCAAGGATGGAACAGAAGTCAGTTTGATCTACTGACCAGTTGCAGTCATGCAATAGGTACTTTATGAAAGTGCTTTATACATAAACCACAACACAGTAAAGGACTGTAAAACTGAGAAATGTCTGTGTCAAGGTTATCTTATGTCTCCACAACACAAGACAAGAAAACACGGAAGATCATACGCAGAATTTGGGAGGTAACAGACTTTACAGTAACAAAAAATGAACACGTGACCTCATTGTAATAGGCACAGCTAGCCACCTATAACATGCTCGGTCTTTTCAACAGTCTTCGAGAACTGTGGAACTATGATGATGAGAAAAATAAAAGTCAATAAATATCAAAATTACCTATGTCTAAACATCAGTGGACAAAACTAGTAAGTTTATATTAAACAGTTGAATATATTCAGCAAGTAGATAAAATATACTAAAAAGAAAAATCTTACACAAACTTCATTTACATCTCCCAAAGACCTTTGAGTCCAAAAAATTAAATTTACAGAGGACTGCATATTATTGTGAAAGCTGCACATGTAAGTAGCACATGGAGACGAATCGCACTGCTTGAACCACTGCAGAAGAGTGTCATAAAATAGCTGAATAACCCCAACTGCAGCAGAATAAACATCAAAGAGAGAATGAACTTGGGCCTGAACAGTGGACTAATTTACACTGGGATGTCTGGCAAAATTACTGACCCCTTGTATCTAGCCCTCACACATGGCAGCTTCTACACCCTTCCCCTCACCACCCTACTTGTTGTCCT